>JAYKKM010000284.1:362500-572500 GCA_035772405.1 Chrysogorgia sp. JL179-B06 | reverse complement strand
GTAATCATCTGTAACTATGTATAAGGTGTGTAATGTTTAGTTTACACGTAATGTGATAGGGACCGCAGTAATTGGCCAAAGCTGTTGTGGACACCCTGTCTTGTCTTGTATATGTTATTGTGTAAATACTTGTTCTCTAGTCTAGATGTGGCAAAGCTTACAAAAATAAAAAAATAAAATTGATGTACTGAGAACTTAAAACGTTATCATATATGAAGCTCTTTTTCATCTTATTTGTACGTGGTTGCGGGCAAATTTCACATTTATACTTTAGTTAAAAGACCTGTGAGTGATTTTGGCTCCAATTTGTCTAATATTTTGAACATCAATTTAGCTTTGGCTTTTTTTCTTTGAACCAAAAGAGTTTCCAAATCTAAAGAGCTTAAGGCTATTTAGTATGATCTATTCAATATGATTCTAGCAGATATATTATGAATTTTTTGCAATTACCGAACACATCCCGGGTCTCACGACAATACTCAAAGTGTGGCTGAATAAGAAGAGCGTTATATACTGAGAAACAAAATTTATTAAGCGTCTAAGCATCTAACAACATCTCTTAAGCTTCTTAAGTGACGTTTACTTTCTGGCACTCCCTGACGAGCGAAACGTTAGACCTATTGATGGGTTGCACGTGTCGTCACGGCGGCCATGTTGGAGGCAATTTAACAAAAGTATCTCATTGGATGCTATTGTATCTACCAACCTGCAACATGGCCGCCATTCCTTTAACCTTTTAGAGTATTCTATTTGCATTTCTACATTGCCTACACAGCAGAACACTTTCATATATTTATTATGGAGTTCGTTTACCAAGTGCTATAGAACACCAAACCACCATTTTTAGTATGGCATTGTCGTAAGTGACATATGCATGGTTGAACGTACACATTCCTGCCCAGTTCCTTAGTTAACCTTCGTCCAATCTTCTTATTATGTCGCTTCTTTAACGTACCTTCTCTCTGTTTTTGTCACTAGTTCAGACATGTTCCTCAGGTAATGTGGCGTATACACAACCACTGGTTCCGAAAATGTCACTGGTGTTGTAAAAATATTGTTCATGTAGTCCATCCAAGGGATCTGCAGTTGAAAGAAAGAGATATCAAATATCACTATTTATTTGGTTATATTAGAAGTTATGGTTTAGCATGAGATGTTACCGATTCTATGACGTAACGATAAAAAAGGAATCATATTCACCACTCTGTGTGATCAATACCTTTATAATTGGAATAACACTTTTAGAAACATATACGTGCTAAACTGCATATGGTTATTGCAATTTAATTAAGTTGCAAAGGCCAACCATAACTTAGAGACCTTGAATATAATTCACCTGAACTATTATAACGGTGAATTAGGAAAAGAAAAAGGGACTATGGTACAATTAAAAACGTTTAAAAAAATTAAGTACCTATTTCAAATATCAGGCTTAAAAGGGTATTTAGTGAGGAGAAAATTTCCAAATTTCTTATATGTGGAAGGTTCTTATTAGTAGGTGTATAAATGTATATGTTTCAATGGGCTTATTCCTCAAGTTTTAAACTCAGAAGATTTACGAGTCTATTTATGTGTTCTGATATATTTATGAGTTTATAAGTAAAATACAAAATCCGCTCTCTACAAAAATCCTTTCAGTGCATGAGTTTCATAACGAAATATTTTCTTAAACCGCTTATTTACACACGAGTAGTCTTTTTATACCGGCTTAACGACTTAATCAAGCACATACGTTTTCACTAGGGGTTTCCTTACCGATGGTGCCATTTGCTGTAAATCTGCGATGGTCATTTTATTATAGATATTCTCATTGTTTCTTAATTTTTCCTTTTTTTCGTAAATCTTCGCCAAGCTTTTTTCAAATTCCAAGACTTCTTTCATTTCATTCGCAATATGAACATGATTCGTTGCGCCAAGCAATGTCCCAATTTTCACCATGAAATCTTTATAGGCCACGAGCAACTGTATTAAGTGATTAAAGAATCGAAATGGTACAATCGATGGTACATATGTATACGCCCGTTCCTTCCTTCCTTCCTTCCTTCCTTCCTTCCTTCCTTCCTTCCTTCCTTCCTTCCTTCCTTCCTTCCTTCCTTCCTTCCTTCCTTCCTTCCTTCCTTCCTTCCTTCCTTCCTTCCTTCCTTCCTTCCTTCCTTCCTTCCTTCCTTCCTTCCTTCCTTCCTTCCTTCCTTCCTTCCTTCCTTCCTTCCTTCCTTCCTTCCTTCCTTCCTTCCTTCCTTCCTTCCTTCCTTCCTTCCTTCCTTCCTTCCTTCCTTCCTTCCTTCCTTCCTTCCTTCCTTCCTTCCTTCCTTCCTTCCTTCCTTCCTTCCTTCCTTCCTTCCTTCCTTCCTTCCTTCCTTCCTTCCTTCCTTCCTTCCTTCCTTCCTTCCTTCCTTCCTTCCTTCCTTCCTTCCTTCCTTCCTTCCTTCCTTCCTTCCTTCCTTCCTTCCTTCCTTCCTTCCTTCCTTCCTTCCTTCCTTCCTCACCTTATCGTTATCTTCTCGTTTGTAGTATTCTTCGTCTGGTAATGTAATCCCAGCTTGTTGTATCTAGTGAAAAAGCAACAGCAAGGAACATTAATATAAAAAATCAGAGCTATGAGATCATTGGTAAATAATCCTTTTATATAGCGCTTGCTGCATTTGGAAGAAGAAGAGAGTGCATTTTTTATTATTACAGTATTTACAGTATTATTTTTTAATGGTAATTTTTGAATATCCTGTTGTAACTTCCACATGTGCATAGGTTTTTATATTTCTCTCACAATGTAAATTGGACAAATCTGCAAGGATGTTTAACTTTGTCAAACTAATAACGTCACGGGAATGGTTTAGACGGACCTCGATCAGGATAAAGGACCGGGTGACTCTGTGAGGGGATGAGTTAATCCTATAGTCAGTTATCCCTAGATTATCTCCTGATTTTCACCGCCAAGATTTGCGTTCGTACTAATAAACGTTAACGTTTACAAAGCAAAGCTGTTCGCAATGTATCTTGGCATAATTATAAGGTTCGTTCAGAGATATATTAAAATATTTTGGCACCAATTATGATGTGCACGTTTGAAAAAAATCGTCGCAAGTAGCCACCCGAGCTTTTCACAAATATCAATCAAATACATGATTACACCCGCGAAAATTTCAGATTAATCCGAAGCCAAAGACTAATTTTATGAAAACTTTTATGAAAGGTGTTCTAACATGGAAAAGTTTAGTTAGATATTCGATTTGCATTTCTATGCTGCCTACGCAGAACTAGGGTGAGGCGGTTAATCGATAAACGGATGATTTTTCGAAACCGATCATTTATCGATGTTGCTTCAAGCGAAAAAAAATTAAAAAAAAAAAAATAAATAAAAAAAAAAATATTAAAACTAGAAAACCGAAAAACTGTCTATCGAAGATCGGCTCGAAGAACGGCGTCGTCGCCTCAAAAAAGAACATGTCAAGTATTTTGGATTTTTAGAGGCAGATGGAATAAAGCATGAGGACATATGAAAGAAAAGATCATGAAAGAATATTATCGACGTGTCAGGAAAAAACTAAATGGAACAAAGAGCATAACTGCCATAAATTCAAGAGCTGTTTCTATTGTTAGGTACGGTGCAGGAATTATTAAGTGGACAAAGGAAGAACATCGAAAGATGGACAGGAAGTTGAAAATGAGAAAATTGCTAACGGTGTATAGAGTCTTTCCACGCACAGGGCGATGTTGATCGGCTTTCCTGCAAAGCAAATAAAGGGAGTAGAGAGCTAATTAGTGTGGAGGATTGTGTAAATGTTGAAGTAAATAGCTTGCGAAAGTATGTTGAACGTAGTGATGAGAAACTATTGATAGCAGTAGGACAGGAGGAGATGTTAGATGGAGGGAAAGAGAAAAAGGAGATCCAGAATTTGAGACGAGATAAGTATACAGGAAAGAATGTACATGGGAAATTCTACACATGAAGTACAGAGGATGGGAGAGATAGTCAGACTTGGGATTGGCTAAAAAGGGAAAACCTAAAAAGAGAAACAGAAGGAATGTTGATGGTGGCATAAGATCAGGCATTACGAACTAAGTACATCAGAAAAGTGATTGACCAGGAAGATATGTATCTGCTGCTTGTAGGTTATGTGAAGAGCGTGATAATAATAATAATTAGTTTAGTTCTCTAGTTCTCTAGTTCTTTAGTTCTCTTGCGTCGGAGTCTAAGAACAACCCGAAACGTTTTTGGTCAGTATACTGAAACGAACCTCAAAGTCAAGAAATATTCCCGATATGATCTCAACGATTACCGGTGTAACCAGTGATTCAGTAACTCCACAACCAAGGACCACTGCTGACAATCCCGACGGAATAGAAAATCTGTTTAACCAATACTTCGCATCAGTATTTACATGTGATGATGTCAGTTACCATACCACCTTCAAACCGGATGAGCCAGTTGTAAACGAGTTGACGCTCTGTGAAGCTGAAGTACATGCCGTATTGAATTCACTCGACGTAGCAAAAGCTAGCAACAGGTCCTGACGAAATTCCAGCAAGACTGCTGAAACAGACAGCTGATGTCATAGCACCATCTTTATGCAAGCTGTTTAACAAGTCACTTCAATTAGGAATGTTACCAGCAGAGTGGAAATTAGCTAACATTGTACCAGTACACAAGAAAGGTGACAAAGAGCATACCGAAAATTACAGGCCAATATCTCTTCTATCTATAATATCCAAAGTTCTAGAACGATGCGTGCTTAACAATATCAAATATCAATTAACATAACTTGTCACCTCTCGTCAACATGGGTTCGTTTCTGGTAAATCGTGCGTCACCAATCTTATTGAAGTTCTAGACTATGTTGTTACAATCTTGGACGGTGGAGGCCAAATAGACATTATCTATCTAGACATGTCAAAAGCCTTTGACAAGGTACGCCACGAACTGCTCATAAATAAGTTATGTAAGTTTGGGTTTGGTGGTGGTCTACTCCAATGGTTCCGTTCCTATTTGACTGATCGACGCCAGCGCGTACAGTTCTGGTGCTACATCTGAAACACCGGCACCAATTATACTTCTGGCGTGCCGCAAGGTTCCATCCTCGGTCCAGCACTATTCTTACTTTATGTCAACGATCTACCTGATGCTGTGAAGTCTAGCCAAGTCACCATGTTTGCTGACGACACAAAGATCTTTAAGGAAATCAAGTCAGCTGATGACAAGATTGCAATCCAGACGGACCTATCCAACATGGAAGCTTGGTCTTTAGCTTCTGGTCCAGTACTCTTTAACCAGAGCAAATCTAAGTCGCAATCTATCACGCGGAAAATAAAGTCGGTTGCCACCACATATCAAATGAAAGGCACGCTTCTAGATGCAACAAAGAGTGAACGGGACCTTGGTGTCTGGATATCCTCAGACCTGAGTTGGAGCAAGCAAGTTTCCGCACAGTCAACTCGTGCAAACTAATTACTGGGGTACATCAGGAGAAACACACGTTACATTCAAAGGACTGCAGTGAAGAAAACCATCCACCTGGCACTAGTAAATATATAGTACGTCCATGTTTGGGCACCTCAGAGTATTGATCTAGTTGCGAAGTTGGAACAAACTCAAAGGCGGGCAACCAAATACATATTAAACCTACCATTTACTTATCTTGATAGCTATAGCTCTAGGCTACTTTCATTAGCCTTACTTCCCATTTGTTATTGGCACGAGTACTTAGACATGGTCTTTTTAACACATGGCTTAGTTACTGTAGACCCGTCGGTACGTACCACCAGCAGATATACTAGATCTTCAAGCAACACTACCGTTACAAAGTACATAATAAGCAAATGTAAAACAACCACCTACCAAAGATCGTACTTGATAAGAGCAACCAAAATATGGAACACTTTAGCCGACGAACTAAATCTATGTATGCAAAGAAACTACTTTAAATCCCTGGCAAACACCTATAACTGTGATAATCCTAGATCCTTTAAAACTATCTGCTTGAAGTGTAATTCGTCTCGTAGCATTACCCGTATACCATAACTTGTTGTTCTTAATATTATAGACTAATCAAATACAGAACGGCTGTGGATCCGGGGGGTGGCAATGGTGTGTTTCTGCGCTTGGCTTTGGTTATCTCGATCCTTACCATCTGATGATGAAATATTGATAATAAATAATCTTGGCGTGGTGTAGAAATGGAGTATTGCGGCCTTCCGGAGCTACAGTTGTTGTGTATTATTATTAAATTAACAGTAATTATTTATTATTATTATTTGTAAATATACTTATGGGTCCGCAGTAATTGGCTATGCTGTTGCGGTCACCCTGCCATTGTTTTATTACTATATAATGTGAAGCTATGTTATAGGTTTTTTTTTGGTGTTTTTTTTGCACAATGGTGAAGCTAATAAAATAAAAAATAAAATAAAATAAAATAATGTATACTATTTATATAGCGCAAATTAGCATGTGTAGCTATATGATCAAATGCGCTTTATAACATCGACAATTTATTTTATTACATTCAGTACCTAGTACCCAGTATACCCCCAATCAATCAACCTTAGCTATTTATGTTTACAGTTTTTATCATCATTAGTTTTCCTAACTATTTATCCTAACCAGAGGAAACTGGAGAACCCGTTGAAAACCCACGACTTTCGGCAGAGTGTTGACCAACTCTTTCCACGTGCGATCAGGATTCGAACTTTTGACCTCAGAGGTGGGAGGCAATAGCACATATTGCTTGTGATGAGACAATAGCACATATTATTGCTTGTGATGAGACAATAGCACATATTGCTTCGGAATGTAAGATGTTAGCCCAAAAGCAGTATAAATGTAAAGAAGTCACAATTGTACCCATCATTATTGGAGGAATCGGGACAGTAAACAACCAATTCGATATGTGGTTAGGAAAGCTAGACATTCGAATTGATTTCCAGATGCTTCAAAAGGCTTGTTTGTTGGGAACTGCAAGAATACTGAGATATGTGGTAGACACGTAAGGGTGCGGGATAAAGAAATACCAAATGGTTTTCCGTGTTTGCATATGATCCAAACACGCGGGATGTTGCGAGACTTCAGAAAAGCGTAAAAAAACATGAGCCGCTATAGGCGAGTGTTTTTAGCTTTTCGAAAGTCGAGCAACATCCCAAGTGTTTGGATCAGAGTATCCAAACACGGAAAACCATTAGATATTTTTTTAATAAATTAACCACAGAGAAATATCACTAAAAGTTATTAATATAATTAGATCAACATTGCAATTCTTCCCAAAACCGTCAACTACTCATCAGGGGAGGTCTTTCATGTTCTTCTAAGCTAATTGGCTAGTAATGGATGGTTTTCTATTGGGACGCTGACAACAGCAAACAGACGAAAATAAGTTTGAGGTGAAAACATCAGGAAACAAGCTTACAAAGATGAAAAAGATATTTCCAGATGGATTTAATCACGAAAATATGTCGTTTAACTCTATGTAATTGGATTGCTGCATATGTAAAGTGATGTGAGTTTGGCTGCAAAAATTAGAGGAGGAACTGGTTGGAGTGGAGCAGCAAAACGAGATTGAAGTGACCGTCGAGTTGATGATGAAACAACTTAGGAAAATATCCAATTGGAAATCGCCAGGTCCTGATGGACTCCAAGGATATTGGATAAAGAACTTTTCTGCATTGAAAGATCGGATTGTATAGGGCAATTAAATGGGTGCCTCCAAGGTAACTCTGTTCCGGACTGGATGACAAGAGGGAGAACTGTATTAATTGTTGAGGATATAATAAGAACAGGGGGCTGTAGTGACCAACTTCAGACCTATCACATGCCTATCAATGATGTGGAAACTCCTCACAGGTATGCTAGCTAATGAAATGTACGAACATCTTGATAGAAGCAAACTGCTGCCAGAAGAACAGAAAGGTTGCCGAAAGGTTGCCGAAAGGACTCTATAGAGGTACATGGACCAGTTGTTGATTGACAAAATGATAATTAAGAACTGCAAGAGAAGGCTAACAGGCCTCGGAATGGCATGGATAGACTTCAAGAAGGCCTTTGACATGGTACCTCATTCGTGGATAATCAAGAGTATGGGTATGTTCGGAGTTGCTAAGAATATGATTGGGCTCCTCCAGAACAGTATGAAAAAATGGAAAACGGAATTAACGGCTGGAAATGAAGTACTTGGTGAAGTAAACATAAAGAGAGGAATCTTCCAATGTGACAGTCTCTCACCCCTACTGTTTGTAACGTCTTTAATCCCACTAACACTAGTGCTAAGGAAAATTAAGTCCGGTTATGATCTAGGAAAGTTATTCATGGACGATCTCAAGATCTATGGCAAAAATGAGAACCAGGTAGACTTACTTGTGTAGTCAGTTAGAGTTATTAGTGAAGACTTGAGAATGGAGTTCGGGATATCAAAGTGTGCAATCCTGGTCATGAAAAGGGGAAAACTCGTTAGTTGTGAAGGAATAAATATGCCAGATAACAAGGTGATCAGAGCACTGAATGGTGATGGCTATAAATAAGTACCTCGGGGTCCTTGAAGTAGACGATATTAAACACACTGAGATGAAGCAAATAGTCCAAAACAGTGGCGTAACGGGCGGGTGTCCGGGGGGCCCCCGAGCCTTGAGGGCCCCCGGCAAAATGACCATAAAAAATTTGATCGTACATTTCCAGGGAATTGAATAACGAAAAACAGAAAAGCAGTTATTTAAATAAATGAATTAGTGGTTAGAATATAATGTAATTTCAAAATATTCTCACAATTAATAGGACTACCTCTAGCTGAGTTGCTTATAAGTTTGCGGTAAACAATGCTGCGATAGCCTGCCGCCTGCGAGTGCAACAAAAACGTGCAAAGCCAAAGGTTTTAAACTTTGCACGGCGATAAAATGAAGTATTTGGTATTTCGTGCTAATAATGCGTTGGTCATTATGGATCTAGTTAGTTATTCATGTGGTTATTATTAAAGTTAAGCATACAGTTGTACACTTGTACTTTATGCGAATGGTATGTAGAACGGGTATGGTAATGTATATAGCTCATTCCGAAATCAAGATATATGTAAGTGAAGATTGCGATTGTGTCGACAGTCCAAAAGGAATATTTCCGTCGTGTGAGGAAAATTCTGAAGTCCAAATGGAATGGAGGGAATATTATTAAAGCGAGCAACACTAGCTGTCTGGTTCCGGTATTATCAATTGGACAAAAGAAGAACTTCAGACCATGGACCGAAAAACGAGAAAACTACTTACAATTTACCGCTCCTTACACCCACAAGCGGATGTAGACAGGTTATACTGGAGTCGATCTGAGGGCGGAAGAGGGATGATCAGTATTGAGAACTCATGTGTGACAATTGAGATCAACAGTTTGAATGCATACATTAAAAGTAGTAAGGAAAGGATGCTCAAAGCAGTTCATCGGGAAAAAGTTATACGAGAGAAAGATGAGGGTAAAGATAAGACAGCGATCATGGAAGCAAGGAAGCAAAGATATCTGGATAAACCCCTACACGGGCAGTTCTTCAAGAATACTGAAGCAGTAAGAGATAAAACATCATGGGAGTGGCTCAAAAGAGGAAGGTTAAAAAAGAGACAGAAGGATTGATAATGGCGGCGCAAGATCAAGCCCTAAGGACAAATAGCATAAAGTATCGGATCGATAAGCAAAATATATCTTCTGCGTGCAGGATGTGTGGGGTGAGCGAGGAGTCAATAAGCCATATTGTAGCGGAATGTAAGATGCTGGCCCAGAAGCAATACCGGCTGTGGAGACATGATAAGGTTGCGCAAATAATCCATTGGCAGTTCTGCGAGCGATACGACTTTGAAAGGGAGACCAAATGGTATAATCATGAACTAGAACCAGTGCTCGAGTCAGACAAAATGAAATTGTTTTGGGACTTTAGGATCCAGACCGACCACCCTCTTGAGCATAACAAACCTGATATTGTTGTGCTGAACAAAGAAGTTAGAACATGCCTGATTTTGGATATCGCCTGCCCTTTCGACACTAGAGTAAACAGCAAGGAAAGGAGAAAATTGAAAATTACCAGGATCTGAAACGGGAGATTAAAAGGAATTTGGAAATGCAAAACCGTAAAAGTCGTACCCATCATAATTGGTGCGTTGGGTACCCTACCAAAGGGCTTGGAGAAATGGCTTGGGGGTAATCGAGATGTCAAACTTGTTAGAATTGTTGCAGAGGGCATGTTTACTGGGATCAACTAGGATTTTAAGGAAAGTTTTAGATACATAAGAGTGAAGCATGTTTTGTCAAGGCACCTAAGGCCACGGGAAGTAGCTTGATGCCTCATTTAAGACACCAGCGTTAAGATAGTTCGCTGTGATTAACAAATAATAATAATAATAATAATAATAATAATAATAATAATAATAATAATAATAATAATCACCTGAATACCTGAATTATATTCCGCGATGAATCTTTATCATCTGGGCCTACGAACATGTAAAACAGCGGCATGCTTTTCAGCTTGTGAATTTGCGTGAGCGCCTGGCCAAAATTCCATGCCTCAGGATTCCACACAGTGTTCGTGACGGTCCACGAGCCCACGAGCTTGATAAGATCACCGAGGGGTTTCGCACCTTTTGATTCGATCATAAACTGATCTAGACACGACGCGTAATATGTGGCAACCTTGTTAACCGATGAGCTCCGATGAGCCTTCAGTTCCCCGCGGTCCAGGACCCTTTTTAAAATCCTTTGGTTGTTCACGGCGATGCGATGAAATGCGGTCAACTTTGATTTTCCAATAGGAATTGACGTTTCTCGTTCCCAGGCACCGCAAGCGTAATTGTAGAAGTCGTCACAGGGGTTCACGCGCTCGTCAATGTACTTCGATAGTTCGCTAGAGGCCTCCACGCACCCCCTCGTCAAGCATACAGGCACGTCCTTACGAAAGAACGGCAGCTGGCTGATGTGACTCCTGTAAAGGATCAAAAACGCAAACAGTACGGTTGTGAACACGAACACGCCCAGTGCCGTCGTGACACGTCGTTCGTAGATGGTCCACGTCCTCCGCTTTCTTCGGCGTCGTGAGTTATCGTAGTCTTTTTCCAGTTGCGACATCCAGGCGTCGTCTTCGTCGCTGCCTTCGTCGCTATCGTGACCCAGCACGCACTTCGTGACATCTTCGCGGTACGCTCGGGTGGCGACGTCGTCTGAGAAGCTTATCTTTGTCCACCTTCCGGAAGGTGAAGGCCAGAGGGTAGTCATGAGTTCAAACGATTTTATCGTTTTATCTTAATATCGAAAATTAGTAGATAACTAACAGTGGAAAGTGCAAAAAAAATTGCGACGACAAATTTATAATGAAAGCAAATTATATTAAATTTGATTCAACTCTTTTTCGAATTGATCAAACGAACTGTTCTTCCACTATGAGTCTGCATTGATTTCTTGATAAATGCTTCTTTGTTCGTCAACTTTCAGTACAATAAAAAGATCCTTATAATTCTGTCAGTTTCTTTATTTAACTTTGCACTACCAAACGATGTTTTGATAAGTTCGTCATCCACTCCGCTTTGAAACTTCTCAGCTGTAAGAAATAAATAGAAAAGTGCACTTTTTCTGTAGTTTTGTGCTTTTACGGAATTCCTAGTTTTCTGTCAATGCCTTTATTAAACTTGCGGAGCTATGCTTTTAGGAGCGCGAGTAACGCACTGGAAATCCTCGCGTAGCAACTTCATAAATTATCGCCAATTTGCATATTTATGAAAGTGAAACAACTCACCTCAATTATTTGCCATAAAATCTACTCTGTTTCCAGTGGTTAACCATAACAAATTCAAGTTGAATTACAGTAGTTTTTAAACGAACGACCAAGGTTCAAGAATTGACCGCTTGTTTTGAGACTTAAAACCTGTATTGATTGCTGTGGTTCTTTTGAATGGCGTGTTTAATTTTGATAAAATTATTTTGTCATCCGCGTTACATGACCATTCAACTTCTCCAAGTTTATTTACATGAGCGATTTAAATCTGGTGTATCTTCTTTAATTCTTTCTGACAGTTTTTCCCTTCGTGAGATATTTCTTATTCTTGAGATATTTCCTCAAATGTTTATGTCACTTCTCGTTTTTGTTCGTTGTTTATCTAACCTCAACCTAACACCTCTAGTTACCTGCAATCGAGCGACGGGTCTACGAAGACGGCGCACAATGCGATCGCTCAGTCACCCGTTGTCATGTGGTTCCGTGCAACTGGTGACACATTCTTGTGCCAGTCCTTTCTTGTTTTACTTCAGGCCAACCAACCTCATCCCTCTTACTGATCTCTACATAAAGATTGGATAGTCAAACAAACGCGAACTCTTTAGATAATAGCTTGAATATTACGAAAGCAAGCTTCTAGTACAAGTATATAAGGGGCCGATTACATGAGGCGAGTTGTTCCGGTTAACCGAGTTGGCCCGCGGGTAACACGAGGCGGGCTAGCTCGAGACGATGATTTCAACCAAAAATTGGCAATTACCAAGCAAATGTTGCTTCAATTGCAGGGAAAAGTTACGTTCGTTTTACTGCAGTTTTACACTGTTATTTATTCTGATGAAATTTTTTGTAAGTATCGTTAATAAAACGATTGTTATTGTCTTGACTAATTTATCAAGTCTTCGCTACGTCTCGAAACGCACAAACAAGGTTTTTATGCTCTATCTGAGTTCATTTCAGCTATATTTATTCACACAATCAAGTAAACAATCGCGAGACAGAACGAGCCAAACAGTTTTTCAGCCCACTTTGCCGGGGCAACTGGGCAAAAAGCCGATTACATGGGGAAAAGGTGAAATTTTCGGCCCGGCAAGCAGCAACGATCCCGCGGCAAGGCGGGGCAGCTCGGTTGCAATGAAATCGAAATTTTGAAACAAGAGATGATAAATATACGAAGCAAGCCAACTCAGTTAACGGCGGGCCAACTCGGCCAACTTGTCTCATGTAATTGTGGCACACTCGCAGTTGAGGTGACCGTGAGGTACTAGGTCAGAGTCGTCTTCTAGACGATATTTTTTAGTATCCGCGAGAGGTTGGACGAAATGAGAGATTGTTACGATCGGACATGCCTATATGATGAAATATATCATGGAACTGCTAACCCCAAAACAACTAAGATCCTAACCCTAACCCCCGCCTAATGGTTTTTATAACTCCCCGGCTAATGGTTTTCTAATACTAACCTTAATACCAATAAAAGGATCGTCCAGAAGACGACTCACCAGCTAGCCACGACCCTCATGTAATCGGAATGCATATAAACGTTTATATTCATCCATTGGGACCCGCCCCCCCCCCCACCCTGCGCGGTCCCTGCCCCAATGGGGCAAAACTAAATGTATATTCTGTAAGAATAATTTTCGAGAAAATACTATTTATAAACAACTATTTGGTCGTCTAATAGACAATGAAATCTGCACATTGATTCAAACCTTGGTCCATTGCGCTAGCTTTCTCTTGTGCATAAACGATCTTCCAAACTGCCTTGAAGAAACATAGGCTTCTATGTTTGCGGATGATACCGATTTAACTTGCCACTTGGAAAGAACGTAGTGGTGTTCAATGCAAACAAATTCCAAAGCTATTTCTCTATTAAGAAGAGCAAAAAATTTGTGGCTGAAGATACATTATTAAATGTAGTAATCGTATACTTACGAATAATTACTAGTTCTGGTTTTCATGACAACCAAAACGTCCCATGTTTTAAATCGAAAATTATAGTGTTTCTTTATAACATCAAAGAGATGTGATAATAATAATTGTGATGATGAAACTAATAATAATCAGATGATACATAGACGATCGCCAAGCTCATATCCTCAAAAAAATTATTCTCAGTCCCAGACAGGAATCGAAACTGTAACCTTCTGATTGTTAGTGAGACGCTCTAACCATTGAGATACCGCAGAAGGAGAGCGGACATTACAATGATGTATCGGTTCGATTGATATATGTAAGTAATATATAACAAGACTGGGGAGAAATTTCCTAAACAAGTAACTAGACTCCAATATAAACACCAAGTAACTTGTTTCCATATAGAAACAGGCCATTTAAACAACTACAAAAAATTGTCAAGCATACACCTGTGGTTGATGGCATGTTGGGCTGGTTTACACTGTCAAAGTTTCTTTGTCAATGAAATTCAAAGGAACCGCACAGTCTTTGAAAGATGTTTACACTATCAAACACTTTGAGCAAACTATATTTTGATACTGAAACTTTGATAGTATAAACCAGCCTTAAACCCTGGTTTACATTGTCACTATCAAAGTTTATTTGATCAAACTATCAAACTGTATATTAAAAGTATTTATGGTGAAGGAAAATTTCGAGTGTTGGAATATACATACATTTTAAGACCACCACCATATATACATGCAGAACTCGTGACTAGGCTCTCAGCAAACCAGCCTCAAATGAATATAAATTGTCAATGCAAACGAGACTCTCAAAATGTTCTTTATCTGAGATATAGAACATTTTGAGAGTCTCATTTACAAGTAAAATATCAAGTGAAACAGAGTTATTCGATGGCAACAAGTTTCCTGATTTAAATTAAGCAAAATATATGAATGTACTGCATAGTCACTTATTTATGATCAATGATCGACGATATAAATATGAAATACATACTTTTGATATACATGTTATTACTTGGGCTACCCCCTGTGGGGGGTAGCACCAAGTCTTAAAACGGGCTTTATTTTTATTTTTCTGGTCAACAAAATGCAACTAATTCCCATCTATCAAACTGACGTGATCTTATTTCGTTGTTCTTTATTCTCATGACGTCTGACTGTTTCAGTGTTTATTCTCATGACGTCATGACTGTTTCAGTGATGAAAACGAGCGCTGACCTTATATTCATCCACGCTTCTTTGGTCGCCATTGCCATTGATCAACTTCAAGACTCTAGCAAATTTGTGATAAGATTGATAAGGAATGTGGCTGCACTGGCTGGCAAGTATATTAATAATAAACATGCTCACACTACTTACAATCGCAGACACCGATAGCGGTAGACCTACACTAAAAGTAAAAGATGAGCGATTTCGAAACAGGTTGTTCCGCGGTCTCCATTATTATCGTACGCTGATGTGTACTCGATCAAATCTATGTTTACATGTTTTATTGAATCGATCAAACTGTTTAAATGTGCTACTAAATTGTACTGAAATATGTTGCTCAATTGCTGTAAATGGAAGAATGAAGAACATTGATGAAGTGATAAATGAAGTGACAGGCACTATATGTTGTGATATAATACCCGACGCGGCAATGTTATTTTTTCTAATATCTGTTCGATTGAAGGTCTTCGTGTGTCAAAATTTATATAAAAAACAACGGCAAGGTATACGAAACATATCTGTTACGAAATTACATCGGTTTAATGGACATAAGAGCATTAAATCATCGGGTAAACAACAAATAGATCTTGAAGCCATGTCCTTTGATTTTAGAGACGAGTCTCGCTTTAATCGCTAATACGCATTTTCTCATATAACATCTGATCTTCACATTTTAAGTAGACGAAACCTACAGCGTTCGATTCGCCAGATTCAAGTGATCATTTCGATATAGAATTGATTTAAATCGGACAAAAACACAATATTTCATGATTAATATTACAGAGTTTCACGGGATAAATCATAAATGTCAACACAGTATAATTAACAAGACGCCCGCTAGGCGTTAACTCGGGCTACTTGAGGTTGTGGCTTGTTGAAAGACATTGTAGGCAAATTCAGTGATTTGAATTCAATATACACAAATATATAGTTGTAGGTACAATGGTACATGTAATGATACAGCTGTCAGTGCAGGGGTGGTTAAATTTTCCATCATTACAAACCCATAACATAGTGTTGGCCAATGGCTTTGATTATATGAAGGTGAGTTGGCTCAGTATCCAAGCTGGCTTACTGAGAAGTCTGCCCCACCAAATGAGCCATCCTGTTTGCTGACCTAATCCAGTTCTAGTCAACAGGGTCAGCCTGGCAAGCGAGCCGGCCTGTGCTCATGTATTAAGAATTCATATGGGCAAACAGGTTCAGTTTGAGCAAGCATTAAATCAGTTAATCTTTTTCTCAGTGTATAAGGCATGGCAGTAAATCAAACCATGCATTTAGCTGGCAGTAGCAAGGTCAAACAACAACAAACTCTTTACTCCTTGATCTTGATAGTTGGTATGGGTGTCAGAGATTTATATACTGTGTGTTCATTTGTAAGCATTTGTGTATAATAATACATGTATGAACAATCGATACAAACTTACTGATAACCCAGAACATTTTGGAGCCCCATTTAAGCTTACAGGTAAAATATCGAGTGAAACAGGGTTACTCAAGTCAATGGCAACAATGAGTGTCAGAGATTTATATACTGTACGTTCATTTGTAAGCATTCGCATATAATATGAACAATCGATACAAACTTACTGATAACCCAGAACATTTTGGAGCCCCATTTAAGCTTACTGGTACAATATCAAGTGAAACAGGGTAATTAATTCGATATATAGCAACATTGCATACTTTAATAATAGTACTTCTACTTGGTATAATATGAAACAATAAACTGTAGCATCGACTTTATTTTGTATAATTACATAACAATAAACAATACAGGCAACAAAGCTTATAAAAATATTACAGCTACCTCAGAACAGTTAACATATTTCCATACAGCATTCATATGCAAGCATTCATATGTTGAGTCTCATATTAAATTATTAAACATTTAGTAGACAAAAAGCGTAATGGAAACATATAATTTGATCGAGTACAGGTTCTCGAAATCGTAGACCAACCCATTTCAAAAGCGATTTGGATTGTGAGCGTATATAAGATCAAGATACTTGCCAGCCACATCAAAGATTTTCAGTGAAGAGCACTCGAAGAAAGGTGTCAGATCAGATGAGTAAATAAATCAGAAATATACGCAGTGTTTTCAGTTTCGCAAAGGTGGAAAGCCTGGGTAAGAGGTTGATCGGGATGATAAAAACGACTGCGGGGGGCAAAATTGTTTTGGGGATAACTTCACTGCGCATGTGTAGTAATCCCACATTCATAGTCTCGCTCACTAGTCTACTAATTTAGTCAACAATGATGCAATAATTGCCATCTCGCGACATTGCCAAAAAAAAAAAAAATAAACAGAGCCCTTTCTAAGACTCGTGCTCTCCCCCCAAGGGGGGGAGGCCCGAGTAATAATATGTTTGTCCTTGGCTGTTCTTTCCGTCTTCATGATTGATCTGAAGATCTCTCATCTGTGTTTCTCTCATCTTGGAGAGAATCTTTGCAATGGTTTGCAGGTTTACAGGTCTCGGTAAACTTTTCCAACAGCGATTCATTGGCAATAAAACGAAAGTCCGAACTCGCTTCATATTCGCTTGCATGCCTTGCCCCCAAATCAGTAGCCCAAGTGAACGCCTGAGCAGGCGTCTTGTTGTATAATAAAACAATAAACTGTTGAATAACATCGACTTTATTTTGTATGACATCGCAATAAACAATCATGCAGGCAATAAAGCTTATAAAAAATATCACAGTTACTTTAGTACATGTATTAAACGTATTTCCATACAGCGTTCATAATAATAATAATAATAAAGATTTATTTAATCACGGAGTGCAATCACAAAACGTGCAGGTCCTCCTAGGAGCCGTGCATTTACCTAATTATACAGAATATGAGTAGACTAATACTAAAATAAATATATACATAAAGTTTAAAAAATAGAACAAACATAATATATACAACGAGACATTGGACACTATAACGTAGACTTAAATTGACTTAATGAAGAGGCAGATTTGCTATTATTATGGAGACTGCATTTCCAAAGGACAGCTCCCTATAACTATATAAAGACGTTTTCTTACGAGCTTCAGTTAAGGTAGCAATTGGGTTATCCAGCATCGCGTCGTAAAAAACCTTGCATCGCGCCCCTATATATTAAAGCGATCACAACTTTAATGCAAATTGATCATATAGAAAACAGTGTTAAAACCTAATTTTATTGGGGGTGAATTGTTGAATTGTTTCATTCACTGAAAGAAAAAATAAGTGTGTTGGGTTCGTCTGGTTAAATTAAAGGTCCTTTGGAATTTAATTGATGGTTTTCCAGTTTATACCGTTGTAACCTCCGATAAATGACAAGCAAAAACGTGTCGTAGATTTTTGAAATTCTGTTTCGTTCAATTTTTAATAATGATTTTCATGGGAGTCACAACATATTTCATATCTTTCAAATTCAAAACGCGATAAAAACGCAAACATGCAACGTATCAAAAATCGCCGACAAGTTTTCGTTGAAGGGTATGTTTTCAACAACCGACAAACATTTCAGCGAAAACTATTAAAACGCGGCGAAGTTTTATCGGGAGAAAAACGCAAACTTTGCCTGCAAAATTAAATTGAGAAAAAGCACCTGAAAGGCTTTGATCAATTGTCTTTCAACTCAATTTGTTTTTCACTTACAGAAAACGATTTCTCGAATTCAAGAATGGAAAACATTTTTTTTCATATTTGTAAATTTTTCCACTATTGCTACCTTAAAGGTCTAGGCACAAAAATATGATTGGAACCGCGCAGATTATGTGCATGAATTTGAATATTATTCATTGTTTTAAATATTAGAATTTTAAGGAGAGAGAGGAGGCTGTTAATACCGCACATGTCTCGCGAGTATATACTCGTGAATTATGAGTATAAACTCATAATTCATGAGTATACTCGGGACTTAAGAGAATTTGTGAAGAATGCTACATTATAGGAAGATTTTATAGATTCATCTATCCATCCATCCACCCATATACGTCCATCCATCTATCCATCCATCTATCTATCTTCACTAAAGACAATTCTGAAACCAGTCTTTCCTTATCAGACATTTTCTTAATCGTTGTAACGTATTTATTATAAAAACCACTTATATCAAAGAGCTAGAGTCCTCTCAAGTATCAATAATATCCTACTTCCTCATGTTGTCTGTGGCATTTTTGAATTTTTTAATGATATATATCGCCTTGCCGGCCTTGCCATTGTTTTACAATGTTCTTACGATGTTCATACACGCGGAGTGCATTCCAAGGATTGACCAAACGAAACTAGAGATATAGCAAAGTGAAAAGGTGGTAAACTGCCAAGATTTTTAGTATAACGAAATACTGACGTTTCGAGGGAAGCCCTTCATCAGCCCTTCAAAACGAGATGAAATAAAATAAATAGGGCTTATACATGCCAAAAGGATGTCACAAGTAGAAAGTAGCCAATCAAATGCACGGGCGATAAACAAACAATAACAAGCGATAAACAATAAGAAAATTAAATTTTTGCTATTTTTACAGTCGATCAGCAAACAGACTGACAGGTTCAATCATAGTGGTTCAATGTTCAATGGATAATCCGGTAATCCCACTTCGTTACTAAATATCTTGGCAGTTTACCACCTTTTCACTTTGCTATATATCCAAAACACTGTCTATCCAAAAGTAGTAATAATATATATATTATTATTATCAATGTGTTAGGGACTGGACTGAGCTCTAAGCCAATCAGAATCGAGTATGATTTGAATTGACCAATCAGAGCACAGTCCAGTCCCATATTTCCAGGGGGGTTGAATAGTTTTAAGGTGTGGTCACCCTGTAAAGAACGACCAACCATCAAATCAGGGGGGATATGCACCTGGTCGTATACAAGAGGTTTTGTGAATTTTGTATATATTTATCTCATGAAACCTGGTGTTGTTGTACGACCAGTTTTTGGTTTATCCTTGAGTTTGACGACCAGAGAGAGGAAGGTCAATCAAGGTGATCGTAGTCAATTTCATGAGATAGATATTTTAAAATTCAAAAAAAAACTTTATAAACGACCATCATACCTCACCCAATGTGATTTATACTTACCCTCCAAAAAAACTTCATATTATTTTTATTGGAAGAGTTGTACGATGTTGAAATAAAAATAATCAAATTTTGGTTTATAGAATTAATCATAGAAATTTCCGCCATGGAGCTCTTACCTCGACGCCATCTTATGGCCGAATGACTGATATTCTTTAGTGACGGTATTTTTAAAAAAAAATGATAAAATTTGTAGAGGGTTCCAAAAATTATTTGGTGTTTTTCAAATAGATATATTTTTAAAAAAAATAGAATGTACTTTAACATAAAATAACTTTTTTTTGAAAAAACAAATCTTTTTATTGTTTTTATTTAATCTAAATACATTTATTTATTAATGGAACTAAGTATGGAATCATCAGTTATCATAATTGTTGTTAGATATTTATACGGATAAAGAAATCCCCCCTCTACCACTTCTAAATATAATTTATACCTGGATAGATTACCCGAGGGAAAGTATATACAGTGTTGTAAAATATATTTTTGATTTGGAAAATTCTGTCGAAGACTATTAATATCACAACGGGTATATACTTTTTTTTTAATGTTGTTTCTATTAAATACTTTTTCTTCCTTTACATCGTCAGTCCCCAAAAATGCTTTCAAACTATCATCACTATCAGAATCATCCTGAATAGGTTTGACGGGTTTAAAGTCCTCGAAATTAAACACTTTCGACGTATACGTATCCGTATCCCGTACACGTACACCGTACGCGTATCCTTCTCCTTTATCGTTGTAATCCCATATGAGAGGGGAACCATTCATGGGTAGGGGTTCTCCATCGGAAGTTTCTTCTTTCGCAGCCATTTTTTCTTAAACTAAGTTTGTAGGGGGACAATGTTTTACGTATAAATGAAAAAGAAAAGTTTCAGCTTATTTATATGAAAGTTTTTTGAGAAAAATTTTATTTCATTTCTACAAAACCTGGGATATAAAAAACGATATCATAAAAAAAATGGTCAGTTATTTTGTTGAAGATGGCAGGGTATATACCCTCGCGAAAGATTTGGTCATTTCAAATGCGTAATCAAGAAAAGGCTGAAAAATTGATAGAGGCAGCGAAATTAATTCATACTCCACAGAATTGTCTTAAATTAAATGAAATATCGTTTTTTGAATGTAGTCGTGAAATTGTAAAAGATAAAGAATTGGGATTTCTTCAAGGGGTTGTTTATCTCAAAGAAGCAAGAGTTGATATTTTTGATTGGCTTCCATATGGGGGAGAAATCATTCGTTCTTATGCTGATGATTTCTACCATTTTAAAGGTAGACTATATGATCCGTCCACGTTATATCGATATGGAAAACGTCAGGGTAAAATGGGAAAATTATGGGATAGTGAAAGAATCCGTAAATTAGCTGATTATAAGAACAAACATCGACAAAAACAAAAAAGAAAAAACTTTTAGAGTAAAGAAAGAAATTCATGTAATAAAAAATAACATGTTTTATTAAATAAATTTATACAAGAGAGGAATTATTATGTCTTTGTCATTTTTTATAAACTTAACATTTTTATGTAAAAGATGAGGAACATCTTCCTCTGATAATATTTTTAGTGTTTTTCCAGATTCTCCATGATTGATAATTTTCAGGGTTACTTCATATGGGTGTTGTGGCACACCATTTTTTTTTATTACAGAACATTGTTTTGTTTCAATTATTGTAACAGGTTTGCAATCCTCTACAAAATATATATATTTAGGATATTCTTTAAGAAGAGATTCACATGATAAATAGCACTGAAGAGTATCTGTGGCGCAGTCAAAAAAAGTTATACTTTTCCTACATATACTAACATAACGTAATACGGACATTGTTTCAGTAATGATAAAGTTTTTTTAGTTTAAACATCTTATATGTGTCTCAGAAAAAGATATTAAAAAAAAATCAAAAAACAGAACAGTATAAATAGATGGTTTTTTTCTTTTTTTTTAAAAACCATTGCTTGTCGTACTTCAGTTAACATAAAAAAAATGAAGTGTAGGAGTAGGAGATGTATAAAAAAAGCGAAAATAAAAAAACGAATACGAAAACGACGACGTTCTAAAAAAATTCAAAAAGGAGGATGGAAAAAAGATCATCCGAATTATAATCATAAGTTTTATGAATTTTGGAAATGGTAGACAATGTATTTAAAAAAAAATTTTATTAATCCAAATAAGTTTTTTTCCATCTTTGTATTCTATCATCACATTCACATAGATCAACTATTCTACTATAGATAAGTCGTGAGTAATTCTGTTTACAAGGATAACAATAATGATGGTTTACAAAGCATTCTTTACATCTGTAATGCATGAAAAAATGATAGAAGGAATTCACTTCACAACAACAGAAACTGCAATAGACCATCTTGACAATATTTTTTTGAACGTTTTGTGAAAATTTTATAGTTTGACAACCTACTTTTATAGATTTTTTGCAAAACTATATAAACAGGATATCAAATATATTTTTTCAAACATGTGGTTGCGTTCAATGATTGATTTTGGAGAATGTGAATCTCATGCTTATCTTACATTTTATTATCATGCTCAACCCATACAATTAGTAAATTATGAACCTGTGATTCCCTCGTTGTTAAGATATGGATATTATATATATTTGAAAGATTGGCAAGGACCTCGATATTTCAAATTGATGATAGTAGACGTGTTTGGTGCTCCGGAGGAAAATTTACAGAACCTCTTATTATCATTGAAGGGAAAATATATAAATATTAATAATGATAATGTAAAATTAGCAAAAACTCAAACACCTATATTAAACATTAAACCCTACAATTTCATTAACCATAGGGGTAGAGGGAAACAAATATATTTATCTTTGTAATGTTTTTAAAATAAAAAACCTTGAAAGTTAGAAACAGAATATCGAATTTTTGTGTAAAAAATTTTATTACAAGAATAAATATGTTTACAAATTAATTTGTTGTGGAATTATTGAGTTACCATTTATTAGTTTAATTGTTTTATACACGAGATGATCACTTTTAGTTTCAAGTATTGTTTTTAGGGTTATTCCCTTCTCTTCAAGTATTCCCTGAATTTTCAGAGTTAGTTCGTAGACTTGAGGTGGAGAACAAAATGGGGGATTACATTCTTTACATAGTATAGCAGGTTTACAATCCTCTACCAAATATGTATAGTTAGGAAAATGTTTTTGAAGAAAATGACATGAATAATAACGAGGAGTATCGTCATAATATGCTACACCCCTATAATTGACACAGGTCACGAGATCTTGTTCTTGATTCATTTTGTTATCACTATGATTAAATCAAATATGTAATCTTATATATAAATAAAAAACACGAATTTTTTTTAAAAAAAGTTTTTATTGAGTATATGCTACAGCTTTTATGAAATTATTAGAATCTATTATTAGTGTAATTTCTTTTTGTAAAAGATCAGAAGCATCATAGTCAACAATTGTTGTTATGTTTTCACCCAGACATGAAAAATTCCATTCATCATTTTCATATTCATGTTTCTTTTTAACTGCCAGAGCTAGGTAATATGTTTGAGGCGTTGAGGGTATATCTTCATAGGGTATATCTTCAATACATTCGCATAATACCGTAGGTTGACATTTCTTTACAACATAGGTAAAGTGGTGTAATTCTTTGGCTAGAAAACGACTTGGATAATAGTTACTTGCATCATCAATTCTGTAGGGGTTAAAGTCATCAGCAATTATTCTTTGATACCTTCTACCGGTATGTTCATCACAATCACGATACTGTACATGCGAATTCGACATCATTCACAAATAACGTACCACATGGTGGGTAACGCGTTTATATATAATTTTTTATAAAAAAAAATATAAAAAGAAAAATCAAAATTAAAAAAGACAGATATTCTAAAATAAAAAAGAAAATTTAGTAGGATATAAATAAAAATGTAATACAATGGTTTTTACAAAAATATCATGGAAACCGTGGATGCACGATATAATAGATTATTCTATTCAAAATATCCCTGTGGACAATGTCTTAACGGAAATATGTGTGGGGAAGTGTGTGCGAATTATATACCGCGGAAAGATCCAAAAAAAAAACGTTGTTGTAGATTAAAGAGATGGTTGTTAAAGAAGATATGGTGTTAAAAGATTTAAAGAAGAAAACCTCATAAAAAAAAGAAACAGTATAAATAAGAGTAAAAAAAAATAATTTTTTATATATTTGTTAGACAATGGAACGTAAAGAAACAGCAGATGAACGATTTGAAAGATTATATTATAACAAACATCCATGTGGAAGATGTATTAACAAACACCCGTGTCCGATTCATCCAGATGAATTAAAACTTTCAAGACTAAACAGTTTTAAACGTTGGGTGTTAAACAAGTTAAATATACGGTGGAAATATACAGTGACTGTTTCAGTGGAAATAGACGAATAGAAGAAAAGACGTTTTTTTTATGATTAAAATGGCTGAGCATGATTTTGATGAAATTCTTTACCCCAACATTCAATATTTATTACATGCTGAATTGTTTGAGATAGAAAAAACACGCGATTCAACGTTTTATTTTTTGGAATGGAGAGAGCATCCCTATCAGTTTAGATGTGCTGATTATGATTATAAATATTTTAACATTTATGTGGAAGATAAAAATGAACAATCTATATTTCGGAAACGATATGGTGGAAAAAGATATTATAGATTTTTAATAACCGGTTTTAGCTGGACTATGTCATTTTATGATCAGTTAGTGGGAAAGCATGTAGTATTTATTGATAGAGAACCGAGATTACCTACGTTAATTTCGACCCTTGATTGTTTTGAGATAAATAATATCCCATGTTATTCAAAAACGTTTTTATATGGTAAATGTAACGATTCAAGATTTAGATTAGTAAATTATCATTTTCGTGAAAATTTTGATGGTGAAGAGCTTTATTTAGTTCTTATTAAAGATGAAAATATATTATCTGTACTTAATGTGATTTATGGTAGCAGTAATGGAAATTATATTGTAACATTAATAAGTAAAATACATTTTGATAAATGTATGTTGCAACAACATGTATATTTAGATTGTTGTGGGGAATTATGTAATTTTAATGAATTAAATATTTGAAATAAAACAGTTCAAAATAAATCGAGAAAAGCGTTTTTTATTTAAAAATAATAATTTATATACACTTCTTGATCTATGAAATTATGTATACCACAATCTCCTGCTACATGGGTTGTTATATATTGTTTATAATTAAGCTTTTTATTTTTTACATACTCCATAACTTCCAAATTTATATATAATCGGTTCATAGGAAAGCAGGGATTTAGGATTTGTTCACATTTACGTACAATAAATATTTGATTTCGACAATTTTCTTTAAGATAGTGAAGATCATACTGTTTGGGTTTTGACATATTGCTTGCATGAGATTCAACTGAAGAATGAACCAGAAAACACAATGTTTTTTATTTTATTTAGATTAATGTTTATTTAGCTTATTGAATTTGATAAAAGCTATATAAAGAGTAAAAAATCTTTCAAAATCACAGCATTATGATTGAAACAATTTTAAGAGTTGTTCTTTATTTTCAATATTTTAACCAAGGAGAAATTGGATATTTATTTTGGGTATGTGGATTATTTGATTATTATCGTGGAAAATATATCACATGTCCCAGGATGAAATGTGAAAACATTCACCCAGGTGAAGAAAGCTATATAGTCAATATGAAAAAAATCAAGGGAAACCGTGGAATGGAATCCTATTTTATTCTAGAAGATCGTTTCTCTTATTTGATACCGAATTTACAAGCAAGTCAAAGAAAATATTCCTTGAAGAGATCATGGCTTGAACAACGTACTATACTAGTTGAATCAGACACGTTATGCTGTAGTTTTTTTTCATTCCCCGATTGTTTTAAAGAATTATTTGTTGTATTACCCCTTGAAATCGACGACTCAGATTTATTTCAATGTTTAAAAACCAAAGATAAGTACCATTATACATATTTTCTACAAAATCTAACTTTTGAAAGAAAATACATATCTTATACCCTGGGTTATGGAAAAGAAAGTTTAGTAAGCAAATTTAAACACATACAGCGCGAGAAAGGTGATTTAAATCTTTTTTTAAATATTTATTTGTTAATGGTAGCACCTAGTATTTTCAATTCTTATGTTTATTGTAGTTCAACTAAAAATATTATCATGATCACTTCATGTTTTATATTTTATTGTCGTGACATAACCCTATAGGAAGATTTCTCAATAGACAAAAAAAAGGTCTTTCTGAAAAAAATATTAGATATGATTTTTGGAATTTTATATATTATATAAAAATGGGTAAAGTATCCTTTGATAAATGTCGGCATAAAAATTGTACGCGTCAAAGTTATTTTTTTGACTTTGATCCCCTGAAATTAAGTATTTTAAACAAACGTAATTATGATTTAAATGAAAACCCACTATTACATCCTGTCGATGTGCAATTAAAAAATTATGGGGGAATGGGAGAATTTAAGTATAATGAGAAAATATTTGCACATGTAATAATGATTGAAGATGAAGTAAAAGATTTATTTACTATGATAAGAAAATATATACAAACAACATTGAATTATAATTTAATTTCAAAAAATCCCATATATGAAGACGAACTGACTGAACCGAATGTGAATTGGGATATTTTTTATAAAAGTATTAGGGAACAAACGTGTATGTAGAAAAAATGGAATTAAAAGATTGTATAAAATTTAAAGTGTTTGCGTATGATGTTATACGAATGGAAGAAGACGAAGAAAACGAAAAAGAATTTTGGATGAGATGTGGGAGATTTTGTTTTGCCCTTCGAAAATTTTATATGGAAAAAAATGAAAAATGGAAAATAAGTGAATGTTGTAAAACTATTCATGAAATATCTATGACTCATTTAACGAATGCTGGACATTACAGTCAAAACAAAAGATTTGTTGGATTTCATGAGGGGGTTGATCCTTTAGATATTCAACAATATATGGAACATTTAGATGAATTTTACGTAAAAAACTATCAAAGAAAAAATATATCAGTTTTGATTTATTATATTTTTGAAACCATTCATCCTTTTTCCGATGGAAATGGAAGAATAGGGAAAGCACTTGTTGCATTTCTAGAAAATAAAATAGAATGTAAAATAAAAACACAAAAACAACATAGAAAGTTATGTAAAATTTTAGGAGTTATGCAACGCAAACACTATAGTTTATTCGATATCAAATGGTGTAATCAATTATACATGTTATTAGTGTAATAAATTTTTTGTGATGGAAATTTTTTTTAATTGTGCGGAGGGTATAAAATAAACACTGTCCCTACAGTGATTCATCATTTACCCTTCACTCGGGAACAGATTGAGAGATGGTGGAACTTTATGCGAGACAACAATATGATCATTTTTATAAAATGCAATCGTATACAGATTTGTCTGCAAAAATAATTGCACAAAAAAAAATCAACGGTAATGCTATTCTCGCAAAAGTATATCCGACAAATAAAAGATGTGACAAGTACACATACAATAGCGTTGTTGAAGTGAAAAATGATCATATTCCCCCATTGTTGAATGTTCTTAATAAGATTAGCATTCAAGAGAAATTGGTGCAGATATTTTTTGAAGTGGTAAGATTTGAAAATTGGAAAAAGCAAACATGCCGTTTGGTTGTTCGTACAGATGCGTGGGGTGGTTTGGAAATTTGTTATCAACATCAAGATAACGAATTAGCCGATGCAATGGAATTTGACGATGATCCAACGCCGACAACCAGCAACAACAACAACGCAACGCCAAGTGAAATCGTATGGTCTGATGATTGGGGTAGTTTTCATATAAAAAAGAAAGATTCCTTGGATGAATATATTATTGCCCTAAGAAAGTATAATCATGCAACAGGTCATAAATCCCAACCTACCCCCGTCAAAAAACGAGTATTGAAGAAAAAGAAACCCACACTCAATTTTGACGACGACGTCGACGATGACGACGACAACGAAAAGATTAAGAAAATAAAAGTAGAAAGTGATGATGATGAGGTTTGTCACCGTTTAAGTCCATCAGTAATTTCAGAAATTTTTTATTATCGTTTTAGATGTTGTAAAAATATACAAGATACATTATGTTTGTACGGTAATACTATAAATAAAGAGTTAGCCTGTAAAAATATAGAAGTTGATTTTATGGGGATATTACGCGACAAAGAACTCGTTGATGAACTTGAAGAATATTATATTAATTTTATTTCTTTATTATAGAAATGAGTAAAAAGAAAAAAACTAAATTTTCTGCTGACTTTATTGAAAAAGCTTCAAGATTATTAAAAGGAGAGACATTAACTGATGAGGATTATTCTAATTATAGATTACATAGTAGTAGTAAAAAAAATATAGACGTTTGAAATATGCTGTTAATAAAAATAATGAACAATGGGAAATTGATTTAGCTGAAAATAAAGATTTAGCCCGATATAATAATCAATATCGTTATTGGTTGGTGTGTATTGATATTTTTTCAAGATTTTGTTGGGTAAAATTAATAAAAAAGAAAACGTCTAATAATGTTAAAAATAAATTTGAAAGTATTCTTATTGAAGAAGGAATAGCCCCTCTTAAAATTCAAAGTGATGAAGGAACAGAATTTCAAGATATACGTACGAAATTAAGTAAAAAATATAATTTTGAAGTATTTCATACGTATAATAGAGAAATAAAAGCATCCCATGTGGAACGTGTAATTGGAACTTTAAAAACAATGGTTCGTCGTGTTTTAACAATGACTGGAGAATTTGACTATATTCAGTATTTACCCCTTATTGTTAAGCGTTATAATAATTCCCCACATAAAGCATTAGCTGGTGCAACACCTTTTGAAATTTATCGCGAAGAAAAAAAAGGAAAAATACGTAAAGTAAAAAATAAAATAGTACGTGCTCATTTAAATTACCCTATTCCCACTCAAGATCTGATACAAGAAGGTACTCGTGTACGTATTGCGAGAGTAAAAAATAATATTTTTGAAAAAAGCAGTCTTCGACGATGGATAAATGAGATATTTTTTATTAAAAAAGTATTTATCACCGATCCCGTTACATATCAATTAGAAGACGAACAACGTGAAGAAATTAAAGGAATTTTTTATCGTGCTGAATTACAAGTTTTTAAAAAAAAATGAATTTACACATTGCTAGTAATTCAATATCACGAGGACTTCAAAAGAATTTGATTAATGTTTTTGAAATGAAAATTGCACAACCCATTGATGCTTTGAACAATGAATGTTTTTTAGAAGTTTTACAAGTTTGTTATCCTCAAACAACTAAAAATATTGTTGGTGATGAATGTTTTTTTCATTTATCATAACCTATAAGAATTTTATACCCGAAGAAAATAATAATTCGGTATACGCCAGCAGTGTGTTCGTTTTTACATCGGATAAATTTATTATACCCGACGGAATTTATGATTTGTCTTCATTAATTATATTTTTAAATAATATCTTAGAAGGATTTGAAATTTTTTTTACCATCGGGTCAAATGGGAAAGTAATTATTAATGTTAATGTTGAGATTGAGTATTGGGTATATGAAAATGCGAGTAAAGCAGTCGATGGGTTACAGGTAAATGAATTTCGATTATCTAACAAGACTACGGTAGAAAAAAAGGGTATTCAATATGCTTCTTTTAATCAAAAGATTAATATATTATTTTCAAAAAAATTAGCTTTTATGCTAGGTTTAAAAAATGAAAAAGGTCTTGAAATCGTACCTCTCTTTTTTGAAATAAAAAAAGATAACCCTACACCTCGAACCCTTTTTTCTAAACATTTTGATTACTTACCCGATGTATCCGACGGATTAAATAAAATGTTTATATATTGTGATGAAATAGAACTGGGGTTAGTTGGTGATAGTTGTTCCGAATTGTTAACAACAGTACCCATTCAATGGAATCGACAAGGTGGTGGGGGGGATGGACAATTAGTTTATTATAGTCCCCCAAAATCATTGAGAAAATTAAAAAAAGACATTATAAGAGAAATTTATATTAAAGTTAAAGATACTACAGGAAAATTAGTTCCTTTTGATTCAGGAACGCTTAGTATTGATTGTTTAATACATTCAACATAATGCTTTTGATTGTTCTTGACGAAAAAAATGGGGAAATGATAATTAAAGAATATAAAATATTTTATCCTTTTTCTCTTTACGTGTTAGTAAATAGTGGGAAAAATTTTTTATGGAATTTAAATTCGATTGAATATAAAAATATCAAAAATTCATTTCGAATTACGTGTGCAAACAAAATGGATTTCAGTGCAATAACACAATCAAAAAAAATAAATAATGGAACGATTTCAGTTTCTTCATCTACTATTATTTCCAATGCAACACAACGTTTTATATATACTATAAAAGAATTATTTTATATTGACGAAAAAAATCCTTATACATCATTAAATGATGAAAAAAAAAAATTCCCCTATTTTTTATTTATGAGTGATAAAGAGGCTAAACAATCACTACAGTTCTTTATTAACTATGAGAATAACGTGCCGTTAAAAGGTGAAGAAATTAAGATATATATAAATTTATTTGAAGAAAAAAATAATGACTGAAAAAATAAATGAACTATCCGTAGAAGATTATACTGAATTGTTAAACGGTAGAAATCGTGGAAAAAATTATTCCTCATCATATTTTGTTGTGAAAAGAAAAAATAAAGAAAATCCAACTAAGAAAGAAATTTTATTAAATGAGGGTGTGGGATTACCCTCAAATTTAAATTTAGATACTTATTATACAAGTGATAATAAAAAAAAGAGAAAAAAAATAGATCCAAATGTAATACGTTTTTTACAAAATAGATAGACTGTGTAAAAAAAAGTATAAATAAAAAAAAAGTTATATAAAAAAATCATAATGTTGTGTATATTATTATTATTTTTATTGTTGTTGTGGGTATTGTTGTTTTTTAAAAATAAAATAAATGACGCGTAAAAAATACATCAAAAAAAGAAAAAACAAAAGAGGAATAAGAAAACGTAGAAGAAAAATACAAAAAGGAGGTTTTGGTGGAGCATTGGCACTGGGTATGTTTCTTCCTCAAGTGTTGGGAACACTTTCAAATATTCTTAAAATTAACGTTTAAAAAAAAAATAAAATGAGTAAAAAAATTGAAGATGTGGAAAAAAATGACATATTATTTAGCGAACCTTTACAATTTTTTACTTCATCACCCTATAATGATACGTTTACGGAATGTCGTGAAACTGAAATTATCGCAACGCCTGTCGATAATCAATCGTCAGTATACACGTTTACAAGACATGGGAACGCCGTTGGATTAATGAAAACAAGCGATGCTAAAATAATGGCTAGAGTATCGATTAGAAATGCTGCTGGACTTATAGCACCTGCAGCATCGGGGTTTTCGATGATTACATTACCCCTTCGTACAATGTGGAAAACAAAAGAATTAAAAATAAATGAAAATTTAATTACACCATCAGATAATTTTGCACATTTTGCATCATGGATACAATTTATAATGCGTCAAACACCGTCGGGATATAAAGATTCTAAAGAGCTTAATTTAGCATATTTAGATACAGCCGAACATATGAGCGATATCGCGGGTTTCACTAATAATGCTAATGTCGTAAATGCAGGAGGGAGACAAAAAACAATTGCATTTCAAAATCAATCACAGAATTTGATAGATGAGATTGATTGTTCATTATTTAGCGAAGGTGGTGCTGAAATATATATTCCTACAGCGTATAAGGTCGAATTACGTTTAACGCGTGCATTAAATACAATTGTAATGATGGGTGCCAATCATGCAAATATGCCCGTTGCTGATACTATAATTACCCTAGACGACCCAAAAAACAATTATCAAATGCGCTTAATATAGGGATGGTGACCCATAATAAAGAAACATTATATTATACAACCAATTATCGTTGTATTACTGAATCAGTAGCTGCAGGACGAAATTCACATCAAGTAATCGATGTGTTTAATGGTAGCGTTCCTACACGTTTATATATTGTATTTTCCCCATTAGCAAATTGGAACGGATCATATACTCATAATATTTTTGAATTTAACTGGCCTAATTATGATAATGTTGAAGTTTCAGTAAATAACGCTGTTGTCGGGAGAATTGAAAATCATGCTGAAGCTTACTCAAAATTACGTTCGGTATTAAATCGCAACTATTCAGAAATGCCTATGACTTATAATGACTTTATAAACGGGTATTCTATATTAGCATTTGATTTAACAGATAATAGAGACTCTCATCTTGCAGTATTACCCATAAGACCATCGGGAAATGTTAATGTGGATTTTCATTTTTCTCAAAATACAGTTGTAGGGGCGTTAATATTTGTTGGTGAATTTCGAAATGAAATTAGAGTGGGATTAAATACCCCTGCAAGATTATTACACAGCATTTAATTATCAACATTTGTCACAAGGGGATGTACAAAAAAAATGAAGAACACAAAACCCATTACAACAAAGAATAGAATAAATAAACCAAAAATAAAAAAACCAGTTATTAACAAAATACCCCTAAATCGTGAACATATTCTTGTATTTCCACCGTTTTCAGTTTACGCATAAAAAAAATGAATGAAGAAAAAAATGATGAATTAAGAGGTAAAAAAAGACGAGAAAAATGATAAATCAAGAGATGATGATGATGAGGAGGATGATAGTGAAAATGATAGCGATATTGTTAGCGATGATGTTAGTGATGAAATGGATAGTGAAAGTTCCGTTACTTCTTCTTCATCAAGTTGCGAAGATGATTTAAAATTTTTAGAAACATTAGTTCAATTAAATAAAATAAAGAAAAAAGCTTTTGAAAAAAAAAAAAAGGATTTTTTACCATCGTTAAAAAAATATCTTAAAGCAGATATTGATAACAAAAATACGTTGTTAGATTCTCAATTAATTAATAAATTACAATACATTGCTAAAAATATATTAAATAAAAAAATTTCTATCCAACTTTCCAGTGATAATAAATATATTTTGAATAAGTTTTCAAAGAACAAAATAAAAGAAAAAGATTTAAAAATATTATTATCTGAGGATTTTCGTATAATCAACATATATCAAAAAGCATACAAATTACTTAACCAACAAATAAAAAAAAATGACCGAAGTAAATAAAATGCAATTAATTAATCCGAGTAAATTAAATGAAATTTTAGATTTAATCAAAACTGATCATGAAAACGAAAAATTATTGCAGGGAATTAACAACAAAAATAATTTCGATCTTATTGAAAGTAAAAATAAAATGAAAGAAGAAATGAAAAAAGTTAATAATGATCAACGTGTCGCAGAGAGTATGGTTAGTTTTTTAAAAAGACAACAAAATATGAAAAGAAAAAGTAATGAACTTGAAAATGAGGTGTCCAATGATGAATCACCCGTGGTAAGGAAAACCCCGACTGTGACAAGTGGTCAACAAATAAAAGAATTTCTTGAAAGGAAAAAAATTAAAATTGGGGGTACAGATATAATAAAATTAAACGGTGTTGGAATAAACCATCATGATTTATTATACGATTTAACACATAATGTCAGCAAACAAAACATGTTCAATCTTACACAACAAAAGCAGACGGTTGCTTTAAAAGAATTGAAAAAATTACATATGCCCGTCTATTATATACGTAATATAAAATTACGACAACGTTATATAAATTTGGGAAAAACCACTTCGGGTCTTTCGAGTCACGAAGAACCCTCTACATCACTCACCACCCACATTCCTACTCCACCTTCAACACCCTATTCAACACAAAGAAAATGGCGACGCAAAAATCAATGAATTTACATTGTTTTTTAACCCAATTTTTATTTACGAACGAGATTAATAAAATTTCAAAAATAAATAAGTTTTTAAATAAATATTATTTGGGTACATTTCCTGCAAATATTTTTCCTAAAAAAATTTATTATCCCTCGTGTTGGATTTGGAATACGGATGAAGCAGATCAAAACGGTCAACATTGGATTGCTATATGGGTGGATAAAGAAAAACATATGAATTTTTTTGATAGTTTTGCAAAAGATGTCTCGTTTTATAAACGTGAATATTGGTATGATTATAGTGTAAAAAAAGGACTAACATTTCAATATATTCAAAGTAAACAATTACAATCCAAAAATACAGCAGTGTGTGGAAATTGGAGTTTATTATATTTATACAATCAATGTCGTAATGAATTCGAAAATAATAATAAACAAAAAATATTTAAAAATGAACGTATTAAATTAAAAAACGATATTAAATTAAAAAAAAAAATAGAAACAATTTTAGGTAGTGTACTCGTAGGAATATATAATAAAAAATGTAAAAAAAATTGTAAGAGTAATAACAATCAGTCATGTTGTAGTTTTAATAATGCCAATTTTTAATTAAACAAAAAAATTAATTATTTACAGTGATTTATGGATTTTTATTTTAACAAACCCCACAACCCATCATAACCGCGCAAATTATAACCTCCTTTTTGTTTTCTTTTTCGAACAGTCCTTTTTGGTTTTCTTTTTCTTTTTCTAATACCAATTCCCAATTGATTTCCAACTAACGATCCCAAAGGTCCAAAAATATCTAGAGCACTACCCCCTTTTTGTTTCTTTTTTCTAAGGATAATTCCCCTCCTGCTTCTATATCGTCTTCTTGCCATGTTTTTTTAAAAAAGTTCATACACAATATACACACCCCAAATGGACTAAACTAAAATGGCGTCCAGTCGACTGTTTAGAGCAGCGCGTCATATCTTACTTATCCTCGTTATACAACTGTGTCTCTTCAACCTAAAGATTCCTCGAAGTTTAATAACGTACCGAAGAAATGGCTGTGAGTATTTTCAAGCTTCTCACAATGTTTCCCAGCCTAAAATCTACTGCTCAGTTCCATCGAAACATTACACCAAATCGCCAACTCTGTCAAGTTCTAAGGTACTGCACGCTGTTTGCCGTCTTGTCCAGAAGTCACTATTGGCTGTTATCCTCGTCCGTCTATCTAACGATGTGGAAATTAATCCTGGCCCTGAATCTAATTTTCCACGATTACGTGGTTTGAAAGTTGGCCATCTAAATATACGAAGTATTGCTGGAAAGATTGACGCCGTACAGCTCCTTCTTAAGGAAAAGCCGTTTGATATTCTCACATTCTCAGAGACTTGGTTGAATTCGAATATTGCTGATAATGAAATTAATATTTCTGGCTATGAATTCGTCAGAAACGATAGAGTTGGAAAATCTGGTGGAGGTACTCTGGCGTTCGTACGAGACGGTATTCCTTACACTAACAGAATTGATTTGTTAAATGGTAATATCGAATCGAACTTAATCGAAATCGTTCGCCCGAAATGCAAAAGGCTCTTTGTATTTACTGTGTATAGGGCTCCTGATTTTTCTCTAGACAGCTTTATCGATGATCTAAACAACACTCTTTCGGCGATTCCATCAGAAGCTGAAGTATTGTTGCTTGGAAATTTCAATGTGAACTTTTTGGCGAAGAAAACTGATCACTCTTATGCATCGAAACAAAAGCTTATTAGAATTGCAAATACGCATAACCTTGATCAGCTAATAGTGCATCCCACAAGAATAACCGAAGAATCATCTACAACAATTGATTTATTGTTCGCAAATAACATCCATCGTATAGTGGACTCGGGAGTTTTGCATGTCCATTTGAGTGATCATTCACTCATTTATTGTATTGTTAAAGCAGGCGTCCCTAGAGCCCCAGGCAAGACCATTGAATATCGGTCATACAAACATTATTCGAAGGAATTATTCTTAAGTGACCTGAAAGAAGCCCATTGGGATTTGATTAATGAAGAAGATGACGTCAATGTTGCTGTTGAGAAGTGGAACGAAATGTTCACTGAAATCGCTGACCAGCATGCGCCGATTAAGAAATCTCGGGTAAAGGCAATTCAAACACCATGGTTAACTTCGGATTTAAGTAACGCCATGCAGGAACGTGATTATTATCACCGAAAGGCTATTAAGACCAACTCGCCTTATCAATGGAAGATGTATAAGAAAATGAAGACATATGTTAATAAGTCTGTCAAAAAATGTAAAGCTGACTATTACCAAGATCTAATTAATAAGAACAAAGGAAATCCAGGTGAACTGTGGAAATCGCTAAATCAAATTACCTCTCGAAAATCAACTTCGCCGCCATCCTGTATTGAAGTTAATGGTGTTTCTCATACTGACCCGAAATCTATTGTTGAAATCCTTAATGATCATTTCTCAAATATTGGAACTAAATTAGCCGCTAAGTTGAACATTGTTAGTTTTCTGTTATGTCCAAGATCTTCGTCTAATCAAACAACAAATGTTAAGAACGAGTTCACTTTCCAGGATGTCGACGAGAGCTTTATTAACAGTCAACTGAAGCAACTAAAGACGAATAAAGCTATCGGCCTTGATGGAATTAGTGCCAGAATGCTTAAAGACTCTGCCACTGTTTTGGCACCTGTTCTTACTATGCTATTTAACCGCTCACTAAATTCTTCCATTTTCCCTGCCATCTGGAAATCGGGAAAAGTAATAGCCCTGTTTAAATCGGACAATCGATGTGACCCTAACAACTATAGACCAATTACCATATTACCAACAGTCAGCAAAATACTCGAAAGGGTGGTCCATACACAAGTTTACAACTACCTAAACGAGAACAAGATATTAACACCAAGGCAGTTTGGCTTTAGACCTAAGCTTTCAACAGAGATTGCCCTTGCTCAATTTACTGATACCATCTTGGGAAATATGGATAAAGGCTTGGTAACAGGTGCTGTCTATCTTGATCTTGCAAAGGCATTTGATACTATTGATCATGACTGCCTTTATCAAAAACTTATTACTGTTGGTCTCTCGAATGAATGTGTAAATTGGTTTAAATCATACTTGTCTAACAGAAGCCAGGTCACTGCTCTGTCCAGCTGTATTTCATCTTTAAAGCCAGTCCCTGTTGGTGTTCCCCAAGGAAGTGTTCTTGGTCCACTTCTCTTTCTAATTTTTGTGAATGATCTTCCACTCTACACCAATAACTGCGAAATATCACTCTACGCTGATGACACAATTATATATTGCTCTTCTAATTGTGCGGATGATCTTCAAGATAAATTGAACTCTGACCTACAAAGACTGTGTCAGTGGTTTAATTTTAATCGCTTGTCCTTGAATACATCCAAATGTAAATTTGTTCTTTACGGTAGCTCTCGTAAACTTAACAAGTTTCATAATGTATCTTTTTCAATCAATGGTTCCACTCTGGAGAGGAAAGAGTCCTTTAAATATCTTGGAGTTAGCATCAACCAAAATATGTCATGGGCAGATCACATAAATGTTCTAAGTAAGAAAATTAATCAACGGCTGGGTCTTATCAAGAGAGTTAAATACATGCTTCCATTACATGCCAGACTCACATTATATAACAGTTTGATCCTCCCCTTATTTGACTATGGGGACATCGTTTGGGGAGACAAAAATAATACGGTTTTAATGGAGCATTTACAAGTTCTCCAAAATAATGCAGCTCGACTTATGCTAGACCTTCCCCGTTTTCAATCGTCTGCATCGCAAGCTCTTAATAATCTGAACTGGAAGCCATTAACTTTTCGCCGGCGTTACCACCGTTGCGTTGCAATTTTTAAGTGTCTGAACAATATGGTCAACTTTGATTTTAATCTAAAGAAAAATAAGGACATTCACGACCATGACACACGGCGGCGTGACAATCTCCATCTTCCCTTTGCTCGTACCAATTGGGGCAAGCAGAGATTCGTTTTTAGTTCACTTGTTGACTGGAACTCATTAGAATCTGATGTTAAATCGATTAAAAATTTTAACATTTTTAAATCGAAACTGAAAACCTGTTTTTAGAACTTCTATATCTCTAGTCTTCACTTAATTGTATATGTATATTTATCTACATATAAGTATGTTATTTATAATTGTTCATAATTTATGCAGGACCTCCCTGAAAATCACCTCGGTGAGTTGGAGCTTTCCTGATTAAATATTGTTATAATAATAATAATACTATATATACTTTTAAAAAAAATTTCAACAACACTTTTTATTTTTTAACAAACATTTTATTTTTATTTTTACATTTATTTACAAATCATAGATTATCGTTGATTCATGTGGAAATACATTGGTTCTAATTCTACAATTTTCATACCCTTTTCTACAATTATCAAATACCAAATAACCATAGGGTTTCTCACTAATTTCACTTAATACTTTATTAAATCTATTACTATTAATTTTTTTATTATCACATATCGTATACATATTATTATAATCGCTTAAATTTTTAAACATAACATAATATTGACTATTGACACGTAAATTTCGCAATTTACCATTACCATATGTTAAATTTTGACATGTAAAAATAACACTAATATTACGATGATGGACATCTTGAGTTGCAATATTATCTATTCTTTCAAGATTTTCTTTTGATGATGTTGCAACTAACATGAGATCATCTAATATTATTAACGTATTTTCACGGGTATTCGTTTGTATATCAGTAATGCGGGGAATACCCTTTTGACAATCAATAAATTCAACACTAATATCTGTTTTTTCCGCAAGAACTTTTTCCATTTCAGCGTACAGAGGTTGATAAATTGAATATAAATAAACAATTTTAACAATTGCGGGTGTAATCATAATGTTAATATTTTTCAATAATTGTAATATCCAATATGTTTTCCCACTTTGACTAGGACCACATAACGTTAACATAAAAGGGTGTTGAAATGGTAATGAAACATTATTCATTTCAGTTATCTAAAAATCCAAACGGAATCGTATTAAAATTATTTTTAACAACACGTTTATTAAATGTAAATGAAAATTTTTTTATTTCATCCTCAATAAAAATATGATTAAGTTTATCTTTGCATATTTTATTGTGATATTTAATTTCGATGATCTGATCTTGATTTTTAACACATTGTGTCAAGGATAAAAAATTCAATTTTTCTTTTATTGTTTCATTTTTTAAAGTAAAACCTTTCACATGAATACATTCCTGATTTAAATTAGTTATATACGCGTAACATTTTGGACCCGTTGAACAAAAATTTGTTATCCATTCATTTTCATTTAATTCATTCGTTAAATCTCCTAAATAATTTCCCGTTTTAACATCAGTATAATTATTTTCATCAGATATATAAATAACAGAATCTGTATCAAAATATAAAACGCGATCGTCTAATTTAACGAGTAACTCGTATAATTTCAAACGTGCATATGCAGTGACAAAACATGCAATGATTACATTTCCCGTTTTTAGAGGGGTTGTTGCATCATCAATTTTTTCATATGTACAACGTAATAATGTTTCGTTTATAAATTCCATCGATGTTAATTTTTTACTTTTATCATTGGCAATATTTAATAATTCTTCATAATCGATTAAAAAACACACTTGTGTATTATTTTCGTTTTGAGCAAATTTTCCCCATAACGAATTTAAAAATGTTTTTGCAATAGTTCTTAATCCGGGATTTTTCTCTATTTTGTCTTTATCTAAAAAAACATTTTAATTTTTTAAATAATCATTACAATACTGTTTAATTTTATCATCATTTTTACTTCCATCTGCGTTCAAACAATCCGTAGGAATTCCTGAAGATTCTTGTTTGATTTTTAAAAATTTATTTACGTATTGTGAAAAGATTTTTTCTTTGCGTTCAAAATGATATATTTCGTAAAGAGCAATTATTTTATATCCCTTATCTATAGCAACATTAATCTCAACACTAGTCCAAGTACCCGTCAAGTATCGATCGCTTTCATTATGTTCACATTTATTACATTTATCCACAGCACATTTATAACATAATGGAAATAATAATTTCCCATCTATTCTAACGGGTAAAACAGGAAAGTAAATATTTCGAGGAGGTGAAATACAACATTTTACTACACCAAATATGTCCTTGATTTTTATTTTATTACAATCTTTCCCCAGTAAAATAGTAGGATGACCCACAGGAAAATCATAATTTTTTTGTACATGAGGGTATAGCGATGTAAAATCTAAGTAACTTATTCGTTCGTTGGGTTTTGTTTCTTTAAATAAACATACGGGGGAAGTTCGTCCCCCATATAATGCGTCACGTGGTGTTAAAGGAGTAAACGGGTAAAATTTTCTTTTCTTTTCAATTAATTGTTTCTGTGTATATTTTTTTTCTTCTAAATAATCACATTCCCACATCTCGATTAATTTGTAACCGGCATTTTTTATTGTCCAAGAAAAACGTTGCGTATTTGCATATAAATTACTAAATTTTTCGTTTGTAAGAACGTTTAATGCATAGGGGTCAAAACATTTGGGACATCCGTGATAAAAACAACCATGAAATTGATATATCGTTTCATTATAAAAACCATCGACAAAACGGCCTAGAATTTTTTTCTCCCCATTTTGTGAACAGATATATTCTAAATTTCCTCCTAATTCTCGATTAATTTCATCTAACCAATCAATAGCAATTAAACTCTGTTTTACACCCCCCTATACCCCGACGCAGGTATAATTCCTACACAATTTTTAAAAAAAAAATTAAGTCTATACACTTTCAAAGCTAAACTAGCAATCGTAATACAATTCTTTGCATAAAAGGGGGTGATATGACCTATGGTACCGATCATTGTAGAAAATTTAACACATCCCTTTCTTAAAATATCTACATCACTACAACAATAATAATAAATCTCTTTACGAAATATATATTTCTCTTTCTTTTTTTCTAAATACCATTTTTCAAAATCATTAAGTGTTGCTGTATTCATATGTTTCGTATCAAAAAATTTCCGATCTACAATTTCGCCCTCATAAGTTAAATCGTAAAATTCATAAGGATGAAATCCCTTACATTCCCCTTGAAGATCCATTGCTTTTGGAATATCCGCTAATTTCATACTAAAAAACAAATAACTATCGAGGATTCTAATATTTTGTTCTTTAATTATTAAACTCATTATTTTAGTACCGTTCATTATAGTATTCGGTATTATCTGTTTTATTTCTAAAAGATATTTTAAAATAAAAATAGTATCAAATCTACCCCCGTTATGAGCTATCCAAACGGAATTTGTTTGTTCAAACATAAATTCACATAAAGTTTCAATAACATTGTTATCAAAAATAAATTGTCTATTCCCACAACAACTAACTTTTTCAATAGTATTATCGATAATTTCTTGATCCTTTTTTTCAAAAACTTTTGTTTTTTTAAATTCAATATGTTGACATTTTTTACATACCCTTTGGACGATACAATAAAACGGTACGAGCAATTTAGTTTCGGTTACTTTTGTTTCAAAATCAAAAAAAAATAAAGTGGGTTCACTTTCTTTCCTCTTGTTATATTCAAGTGAAAGGGGTTTCACATAACAAAAATGAGGTTATTTCATGTATTTATCACAATGAAAACAAAATCGTTTGCTACAATCATGTTTAACTGTTTTATTAGAAAAATGAAAAAGAATCGAGGACAAATTTTGTTACAGGTTTTACAATAAAAAAAATATTGACACGGTGTTAAACGATCATAATTACTATGAGAAGGTTTAAAAATTTTATTTGTTAAATGATTTGTAAAACAATTTTCATCATAAAAAATTATATCACAACTGCTACAAATAAGTTTATTATTTTTATCTTTACACTTATTCGGATATTTATAACATCGTAAACAAGTTAAGTTATTTGTAGTACATAGGTGATTATCGATATATTCATGGCGTGTAAAATGACTCATACATTTAACACAAAAAGAACTGGTGTTAAGTTTAGAAAATTCCTTTATGCTTAAGACTACATCGTAATGATTATTATTTAACCATAAGCATACAATTTCATTAGTTAATTTAATAAGATTACCCTCACTATCAGTTCGTGAATCATAAATTATATTATCGGAATGAGTGTCAGCATACACTAACAAATCAACACCCTGTTTTTTTAAATAATTATTATATACTAACTCAAACTGTGTGGCATCAACATTACCCTCGGGTAACCCACATTCCCGATATACATTTCGAATTTCTTCACACGTAAATAAATCATCCACGGGTTTATTGGGTTTTCTTTTCATTATAAAATATTTAACGTCTTGTTTTAAAAATGATAAACCCACTAATATTGCTAACGCAAAACAGCAATCTTTCACTGTACGAAATAATACATGGCTAAGAATATAAAATACCCCCGTGCGAAATTTACGGCCATATTTTTTTACATTACTTTTCACACCGCCTTTATCTGTAGCATTTCCCTTATTCAAACTATTGTAAATACTTTTTTTCCTTAATACACTATTTTTTTTTTATTTGTACTTATTCCTGCGGGAAAAGTTTGAACTATTACTTTACTATTCCATCCATTAGCTATTATTTCTTTATTACTCTGCATAAATTTTTCCATAATATTTAAGAAATATTTAACGTCAAAGTCTTTCACGGGTAAAACGGCTGTAGAGAAAAAACTTTTTGGCGCATTACTAAAGATAAATCTAACATAATCATCATCACTTTTTACATTTGCCCGTGCAATGTTAATTAAATAAGAAAAAACCAACGATAACGATTGAATAAAACTAATAAAATTAACCGTTTTTTCCCGTGAAACATCCAAAGAAAAATGTTGTTCAGTGACTTTAAATTTTTCTCTACTAATAGTGTCGATATGATTAACAGAAAAATAATCGTCTATTTTTTCATTTTTCTTACTTTCTTTTTTCTTATTAAATAAACTTACAATTTTATCTATATCTTTTTGACTATATTTTAATTTTTTCTGATCATCATTCATCTTCTTTTTTTTTTCTAAAACAAGAAAAACACGCCGTTTTATTTTTATTTATGTTTTCGTCTTCTCCATCAACACGATCAATAGTAACATCGTATGAATCCTGTATATTAATACATGTCAACGTAAGTATAGGAGGGATTTTTTTTGATAATAAAGAACCCATTTAAAAAAAACTAAAACAAAAAAAAAGAGTAAAAAAAAATATGAGTGAAATTGTGTATATTGAAATTTATTTACAAACGTCTAATTTACCTTATATCGGGTATGAAATTCAAGATAATGATCCCGCAATATTATTTACGCCGTATCTTTTAAGGGAATGTTTACTAAATTTTACAGAAGATAAAGAAAAGATAATACCTATTTCATCAAAGATTTTAAAACAAAGAATAACAAAATTAAAAAAAGAAATATACAACTGCCCCGAAGATATTATCTATAAAGTTGAATGTTTGGTAAATTTTATTCAGACACATGAAAAAAATAATGATTATTTAGGAATAAAAACTATATTTAAAAAAAACATGGTAAGAGTTAAGTTACCCCGAAAAAAAAGACGCAATGATAAATCTCAAAGTATACGTCACGTTCTTCAATGTAGAAGTAAAACCTTAAAAAAAATAAGATGTCGTAAACGAACAGCAAAAACAAAAAAATGTTGGATTCATTTAGCAAAACAAAATAACTTACGTATCAAGAAATCAACGATCCCAAATGCGGGTGAAGGATTATTTGCTTGGAAAAAACCTTTTAAACCCGATCGTAATATTTCTTATTATACGGGTCAAAAAACAACACAGTCCAAATTGGATCGTAAATATGGTAAAAACACAAATGCTGTATATAGTATTTGTAACGATGCAAACACTTGTATCGATGCTTATTTGACAACTCACGCCGCAGCACGGTATGCGAATAATGGGAAAACCGGTTCTATATATAAAAATAATTCCGATTTTGTTTACGATCCCAATAATAAAAAAATGTATTTAGAAAGTATAAAACATATAAAAGCCCATGAAGAAATTTTTGCAGACTATGGTGATAACTATTGGCAGAGAAAACAACCTTCATAACAATGGTAGGAAGAATAAGAGAATTACGGGGTGGTGATTTTAAGGGGAAAAAAAGGCAACGTGGGGGTATTTTTAAAGGGAAAAAAAGGCAACGTGGAGGAAATAAAACAGTCAATAAATACGGCAAACTTTTTATAAACGATTTTAAAAAAGAGCTTAAAAAAAAAGCTAAAGTAGTAAAAATTATTGCAAAACTAGGAACGAAAAAAATCAAAAGACAATTTCAAAAAGGAGGACTTGTATATCATAAACCCAGAAACCATGTTGAAAAGTTTTTAATGTATTAATTTTTTTTAAAATAAAAAACATACATTCAGTGTATTATTTCGTTACATAAGAGGTTATTGTCCATTGAATATTTTTCTACATTACAACCTCTTATTTCATTAAAATTTACACTGATGAAATTAGGGTAATCCACATTACATTCGCATTCCCCTTTACATTTTTTACAAGTGTATTTTATAGTTTTATTATAAACAAAAAAATCATAATATAATGCTATAATACTCCTAAAACACTCATAACTAAAACAATGTTTTCTATCATAATCTAGTATCTTTAAATATTCTCCAATTCTTTTGTCGTTGATACGTGGGGATAGGTCATCATTCCATGCTTCACATATTTTACGAAGAAATTCATAACATTCTTCTGGAATGTCGTGTTCCTCTTGATGTATAACATACATTTTGGGATTTTTTGAACGTTCTACTTCCAGTATAAATTTATACCGTAAATATGTTTCATAATCAGCAATAGATATTAGTAGATGATATCTTGATATATCAATTTCCATACTTCCTACTAAATGCCAAAAAAAACCGGATTCCACATAACTATATTGTGTTAAATCATGATAAATCTTATATCCCTCTTGATTTTGTACTCGTTGAAAAATAGCCATGACACGTACCTCTCTTTGATAAAACGATCTTTATATATACCCCTATCTACGTATATCCATCAGAATAAACAATAGAAATATCGTATTCATTATAGGGGTGATTCGCTTCACCCAATTTAAGACCATATTTAAAAAAAAATGCTCATCTACAAATTGAATGTTTTGAATCAATATAAAATCTTCGTCAGCAGGTAAATTATAAGCTAAATCTACAAAACGTTTACCCTCGTTAAAGAAATTTTTCTCAGGATCAATAAACAATTGATTAGAGCTAAAATAGGGTTTATTAGGTTTTCCAATATATGCTCCAAATTCAGCCTGGTCGAATAACTCTTTTTTAACTTGAACAATACTCCATCCTAATGCATCGTTATATTGTTCTACAATATTATTTTTAAGTTTTACATCAATACTATGAATTATTTTTCGTTTATACCAATCTTTTTTTCTTGCTTCTAATTCTCCCGTAAGATAATTCGCTTTTTTTGTTTGAAAACTTCTATTGTCACTAAATGTCAATGAAAAATCAGTAAATGGCCCTGGAGCACGAATATTTGTTTTAATTTTAAAACCGTCAAGAAAACTCGATGGTATTACACCGTGTGTCCAAGGTACTTCTGGAAACGCATATAGATTATTTGCTGATTTTAACGCAATTGTCGCGTATTTTCTTGGATTAATAAGCGAAAAACGTTCATTATAATGGATGATTTTTTTCTGACTCATTTTAATTCCAATAAGAGAAAAAAAATTAAGAACGTTTTATTTATACTATACGTAGAATGATATCATTTTTTATATATTTAAATGTACAAAGAGTTTCTATGATCATCTTATTTTTTTTAAAACTTCTCTCTCCTTCTATTTTTACAAAAATAGTATTTTTGATAACATGTACATCTTTAACAAAATAATACCGTTCTAATGTACGTTTTATTTTTAAAATATAAACATTTCTTAAATGTGCTTTTGATAATTTTTTAAACAATCTTTGTGTTTCTAAAAATAAAAGGAAAATACATTCAAAATCAAAAAGTGTATTTTTTTATTTAGGTAAAATGTTCAGGAGAGAATAAATTTTAAAAATTAAATTCCTTATCATACATAGAGAGTACAGATCGTTCATTATCCACATCTTCTAATTTACGAAACAAACATGCAGCAAATAAAAGACATTCAAACAAACTACAATGATACAATAAACATGTGGGTTCACTAGTATGATACCAACAATTTCTTGGTTTAAGATTATAAAACGAAAGTAAATAATCGTACTTCTCAATTCCAAAATATTCAAGATTCACACAATGTAAAATAGTTTTTCTTGAAGTGTTTTAACTAACGACGATTCTTTATCACCACCTTTATACCCGATAATAGCATTCGGGGGAAAAACATTACGAAATAAATAACTTAATCTATTTATAAGTTCACTTTGACTAAAATAATCTCTTGATTTTTTTTCAGATAAATAGTCTAGTCCATGACATCGATATTGATAGTAGACGGTAGAACGTTCCCTTCGAGTTAGTTCTTTGTAGGGTTTTAACTTGCTATCATAACAATGATAAATAAAATACTTCTTCGTTTGAAGTTCAAAAAGAGTTACTTCACGATAACTGGGTCTCTCTCCCTTAAACTGGTAACATTCACAATCCATTATATGTGTGATACGCGATAAAAATAATTTCTGTCGTTCTTGGGATATTTCTTCTTTACATTTGTTTAATGCATAATTATATTTACCCGCATACAACTCTTCGATAGTCTCTTCATTCTTCTCAGTTGTCTCTAACGGTATGAAGTCTTCTTTAATTTCGCTGTTCACGTTCTCAAATATTTTTGCCATCTCTCACTCTCCAACACTCAGACTGATATTAATTATTTTCGACGCTATATCGGCTTTTATAATTGCATCCCGCGTTACTATGTGTTACTGGGGATAGATTGGTTTGATCAATCAGAGTTCGTTGATTAAAGCTTTCATGTCATCCTGATGATTTGTGATACTCGTATACAATGAATGTGTGTTTGGGGAATTAGAGACGCGAATCCATAATTAGCGATTTTCTTCTAAACAAATACACGGGGATTAGTTGCACCAAATGCTGTGTTGTGGATTAAAACGAATCCCTAATGTTGTTCTAAAACACATACACGTCAAATCAGTTGATATATTATACATTGTAGTTACAATAATACTTTTTTCAAATTTTTATCGTGTTAAAATCTGTGTGTAGAAATATATATTTAAAGATTGAGAAAATAGTATATATACAAGGCGATTTTTTAAAAAACGTTATCGCTTTTGAGAATGTCATTAAACATTGGGAGTAAAAGAACCTATGCGCAAGCTCAATAAATCAATATTAAGACGATATTGAAAATTGTGTATTATATACAACATTTTCGTAACCGATACATTGGATTATTATTTGCCGTCTGTGACTTATGTGACTATTACTATGGGGGAATTATCGAATGTATGGAATTTGAATCGAGACAACTTGGTCGTGGTTATAAAGACTACGCCTATATTGAAAAAATGAAACCTGAAATGTATCAAGATGAATGCATGGATTGGCGAATTTTAACAGATAAACAACACTATATAATACCCGTTGTTCATACACAACGAAAATATTATATTTATGGTGAAAAACTCTGTGAGCGTTATCACAAATTACTATTAATACCCGCTCAAACATTAATGAAATCTATTTTTCATTTGAATGATAATCATTCTGATAATTTTTTTATTGAAATTCAAAACAGTTATTACCCAAGAAATGATATTTACCACTTTATTTCTATTACTATTAATGATGAGCAAACTACAATTCCTAAACCCATAGGGTATGGAGGGTCTTATCTTTGTAATACATTACATAGACTTAATCGTTGTTTTAGTCATGAATTTACATATTGCTGTATTTATTTATATTTTATAGATCCGTTTTATTTAAAGGCTGCTTTTTATTATCTACATAATTTAGATAATTTTGAGAAAATAGTGTATCAACTTGTATGCTGTTTTATTTTCTTTTGCGAAAATCATAACCCTATATCAAAACTTAAAACTAGTAACGATAGGGTTTATACTTTTAATCTCGATAAGATTGTTAAGCTGATGTATATGAACCCCCCCCTGTACCTGTTGTTATAAAAATTGTCAGAAATACTCTTATTGGTTTAAATTATTCTATAAGACAAGTAAACCCTATAAGTTTAAAGTCAGTTTATTTTCAGATCAAGTTAAAAATAATAGTATTATACAAAATATTACCCCCCGCATATGGATATAATATATAATTTTTCTATAAGGGTAAGGATTACATCTAATACCAGTACATCAACTACTTTTATTATTAAGAGTATTATAGAATCATATAATATTAACTTTGAAGATCCTGACATTATAATACAGAGTATTGAAAAATTGTATTTAGACTAATTTAAAAAATTCAAAGAATATATTCCACAACCCAAACCACGACGTGTGTTTTTTATCATGGGGGAATAAAATGAATTTAAGATGTAAATTTCTAAAATCTAAAATTGTTTGACGTACAAATATTTTGATATAATATTCCTCATTATCAATGTGTTTATATCTAAAAAAACACAGGATTAAAGCAAAAAATGCTATTATTTGTCCAATTTCATGGCGATCCATACGATTATAGACATCTAAAAGTTCACGTGGACATTTTAAATAGGCAATAATATTTTAAAATAAATTCTCATGTTCGTCAAGACATTTCCACACACTTTGTTCCATATTTTTATTGATTTTTATTTCAAAACGTGCCAGTTCTTTTACCATAACATTCCACACCTCCATGTTTTCACATTACTGATATTTTTATTTAGAACAATATCATTTTATACATTTCGGTTTCTTTTTTTTTAAATCAGTCTTTCGTTTCAAATCCTTATTATTATCCATTATATATCGTTTTTCCATAAGGTCACTCGTAAATTTTCTAGAACGCCATTGCAAATATTGTTTATTTATATATAGTTTCTCAATATAGAGACCCTCTAACTCACGATATTTATCGCGTTGTGTACAAATAATATCTTGATCATAATTCGAATAGATTGTCATTCGTTTTTCTTCATGATGTTCATCGCCTTTTTTTTCACGTTTCATATATACTAACGAACGTTTATAACATCTTTTCTTCAATGGTGGATCGTTCAATACTTCTCGGTCGTCTTCCTCTTCTTCTTCTTCCTCTTCTTCACACACTGGAAATAATGGTTGGGGTGAATTAGGTGGCTGGGGTAGTTGTGGTGGTGAAAGAGGAATAGGAGATAATGTTGGGGAAAGAGCCTTTGCTAATTCATCCACAATTTGTAATAATTGTTTTCCTTGTTGAACGGGTACCATTTCATCACACATTCGTATTAAATTCGCAGGAGAAGGAATAGGGATTTGGCCGAAGAAATCAATGGGCATATCGTATATGTAATTATCTAATTCATCTTCGGGTCGTGGCGGTGAGATCGTTTGCGGTGGAATAGGAGATGTATTATACTTTGCTTGCGGTGTTTGAAGCGGTATATTATACTGTTCTTGCGACAGTGATAGGGGGTTTACTTGTGTGGTTAGAGACGGTATCTTTGCTTGCCACGACGACACGTTATACTTCGCTTGCGGAAGTAGAGGTGAATTTACTTGCGGGGTTAGAGACGGTATCTTTGCTTGCCGTGGTGACGCGTTATACTTCGCTTGCGGATGTAGAATGTAACTGGGTTGTTCTTGAGCTATCGGTACAGCGAAATTTAATTGCGACTGTGCAATGTTGTCTTCAGTTGTACAATGTTTGACTTTCTTTGTTCCTCTGATTTCTTGACGGTATGATGTTTCACCATCTGAAATATCCCGAGCCTTACGATATTCTTGTCGCTCTAGACGACGTTGTTTTAACATTTTAGGAATATCTTTTCCCCTACTTTCAAACCGAGCAATTGATTTTCCACTTTCCAAATTTTTATGAGTCTGCTTCACACGCGCCATCATGATATTGTGACTAAAAAAATTAGGAACAAACGTTTATAAAAAACACGTTAAAAAAAATGGGGTATCCTGATTGGTTGAACTTAATTCCATAATAAAATATCGGTGTATTCTCATTGGTTGAATGATAAAATCAATATTATAAGACGCGCTCCGACGATTATACATGTAAATCTTTTTAATCTTTTTGTTGACTTAATGCAGTACATATTCCCCAAAATATTTATCGGTAAAAACGTTGCACGGAAAGATATATAAACACACGTTAGAAGTCATATTTTTTTTAGAACACTTTCAAAATGATAGCAGGTACAAAAGAAAATCCTCTGTTAGTAATACTGATCGATTTAGCAAAGTATTTTTCACACAATGAATATCACGTGGTTGAATGTCGTAAAGTGGAAATGTTACCCAACAATGCACGTGCGGAAATAATACTATATAAGCTACTATTGTTATGGGATGAGAAATATATATATACCTACTCATCGGACGATTTTACACATTTGATCGGCAAGTTTGTACATGTAGCAATCGAGGAACCTCCGCCGTATCAACCATGAATCAAGCAAAATTTATATCTATGAGGAGCTTGAGAGATCTATCTCGTGAACGAAATCGCGCTCCGACGATTATACATGTAAATCTCTTTAATCTTTTGTTGACTTAATGCGGTACACATTGCCCCAAAATATTTATCGGTTAAAAACGTTGCAGGGAAAGATATATAAACACATGTTAGAAGTCATATTTTTATTAGAACACTTTCAAAATGAATGCAGGTACTAAAGCAAATCCTCTGTTAGTAATACTGATCGATTTAGCAAAGTATTTTTCACATATTGAATATCAAGTGGTTGAATGTCATAAAGTGGATATGTTACCCAACGCCGCACGTGCTGATAGAATAATCTATAAGATGCTATTGTTATGGAATGAGAAATATATATATACCTACTCAACGGACGATTTTACACATTTGATCGGCAAGTTTGTGCATATAGCAATCGACGAACCTCCACCCGCCCAACCATGAATCAAGCAAAATTTATATCTATGAGGAGCTTGAGAGATCTATCTCGTGAACGAAATCTACAGTTAATCGGCTCAAGACCAATACCCAAACCTGCTGGCGAACCGATACAGATGTATGAACTTTTCTTTAACGATGCACATAACAATTATTTTAAAATCGAATTCGATTCATCCGAACACACTAAGATTGGTAAAAATATATATCTTACCAACCAATATATATTTATCGTAAAAGACTAATCCCTTTGTATATATAGCCATCTCTAGCTAAAAACATTAATTATTAGATACGATGGCAACAAGTATAGATATAAACGAAATTAAACTTGATAACGTGAAGTTATACACTTCTGAATTTCTATATACAACATGCAAAGACTCTGATTTTTATTTGGTGGACTTCATGAGAGAAGATAAAATTTGGTTAGACAACCGGCGCGGTATAATACTAAAGGATTTTAACCTCACCTCTGTTCTTAATACCCGAATGGGAGTCGAAGCTGGAATTATTGTTGCTGTGATTCATCGCCAGGAAAATCAAGAAGATCTCTTGGGCAGACATATCTTCTTTGTAAACTCTTACACGATGTATTGTAACAATCCCGAAGTATTACGTTAAACATTAAAAAACCATTATCATCTATTTTGACATGTGTGAATTAATTAACACGCTCTCCTTATCGCGCTCACGGGTATCTTAAAATATATACTAAAATGTGTGAAAAGTGTAAAATAAAGTATCAAAAAGCATAAAAATATGCTTAAATAAGTATAAAAATGCTTAAATATCTAGAAATAGACGTATTTAAACACGGGAAATATATATTTCACAGGGACTAATCCCTTCAAAATGGCCGCTAATCCCTACAAGTAATTAAGGTTAGAACTCATTAAAAAATCGTAGCTATCAAAGTACATAAACAAAATGGTCGCTAATCCCCACAAGTAAATTCATTGTCCTTAACCATATTATATATCAAACTGTTTTGACATAAGGGGAGGAATCAGAACAAAACGCTTATTATATATACGCGTCCTTAAGCTTCATTGTATTACCACTATTATTAATCAAACTGTTTTGACATAAAGGGCGGTCATAGAACACGACGCTTATTATATATACGCATCCCTAATCGTTTAACAACATGTATTGTTCCCTACCCATAATAATTCAATTGTTTTGACATGAAGGGTTTAATGAACGAACTCTGATTGGATAGATACGGGGGTAGGTTTGATTATAGAAACTCTGATTGGTTAAAGCCGCAAACCATTGTAATAGACCGTAGAGCGTCATTATAAAATAAGCACGAAGGATCAAAACGAATTCAAAGCACGAAGCAACAGACGAGCAAAGAAAAGAAAGAAAAAACATGGACAACAAAGAAAGCTCCACCAACGTCGTTGTCGTCAAGACAGAAACGCAAGAAGAAAATGTAAGATAGCAATAATGTTTTTACTGTCTGTATACAATCGACATGTATTTATTATGTTTTTTATATTTCTCTCTTAGAAAGAAGTACCTCCCACAGAAGAAGTTATCCCCCCACCACCAACGGAAGATATAGACGTGGAGGAGGAGGTCCCCGGAGTACTGCTCGTCTCCGATGGGGAAAGTGCATGGGCCTTCCGTGTCCCAGAGGAGTCGGAGTACTCCTTCGACACGTACGACCCTCCATCGGAAGACGAAGACGACGACTCCCGCGTGTGGGGGTATGTGGACAGCAGGGGTGAGGAGTTTATGTACTTTGAAAGTACAGACCGCATGGTGAAAACCAAAAACTGATTTATATTTTTAATTTGTAGGGATTACCTATCGAGGGATTTTATACCCTCACCGAAAACCATTCGCGGATATCACAAATTTATTTGTATGAAATAGTTTTTTATTGTTTTCGTGTGTTTTAATATATATATTCATCCAACTTTTCCATCGTGTGTGTGTTTTTACTATAGCTAACTCTTTCATCATATGCTAACGAACAACCCTTGCGTAAAATAAGCAATTCATTGAACAAGGGATGACCAGATTGTCGCTATGGACCTGAGCCAATCTCATTCGAATCGCAAATTCGACTACGGGTTGATCGCGCACCGATGCAGTTTTAATAAAAAACAGAACATCGGAAGATGTCAGAGTCTTGTGCCGAAGCACAACTTACAAGCGAGCAAAACACACACAACTGATAAAATATGAAACAACATCTGCTTATATACTCTACAATTCTCTTAAAATTTATTTGAAGTTTTACTCCAAATTTATTTAAACACTTTTACACCTCTAATATTTTTATGGGATAATTCATCTAAAATTATTTTGAGCTTTTTTTCAACTATCTCTCAAACTTTTTAGAAGGAAAAACATCCAAATAATTTTTATGAGATATATCATCTTAAAATATTATGAGGAAATATCATTTTTAAAAATACAGTAACTAGGGAATATCAGTCAAACTTTTTAGAAGAAAAAACATCCAAATAATTTTTATGAGATATATCATCTTAAAATATTATGAGCAAATATCAGTTTTAAAAATACTGTAACTAGGGAATATCAGTCATTCAGCCATAAGATGGCGTCGAGGTAAGAGCTCCACGACGGAAATTTCTATGATTATTTCAGTGTGTTTAAAAACATTCAAATAAAAATAAAACAGTTTTTCCAAAAACTGTTTATTTTTATTCCCAAAATATCTTCAATTAATAATATGGAATTGGATGGAACCACGTAAGTATAAATCACATCGGGTGAGGTATGATGGTCATGTGTAATAGAATTTTTTGTATTATTTTTTTCAAATCAAGGTGTCGGTGGGTATATATATCACAGTGTGAACGATGATTTGTCTAAGTGCTGGCACGGATGCTATATGGAGTTGAAAGCAATGATGTACCAAGGAACAGGACGTTTAGTCGTAGAATTTCGTGTTCCGATTAATTGATGATCAGTGGGGAAAGTTTGTCCAGAAACCAAACATCGAGGAAATTGAAGTGTTAGAATGGTTTTTCGATGCGTCAAAATCGAAAAACCATTCTAACACTTCAATTTCCTCGATGTTTGGTTTCTCGGTGAACTTTTCCACACTGATCATCAATTGGTCAGAACACTACATTCTACGACTTAAACCTCCTGTTCCTTGTACACCACTGCTTTCAACCCCGTATAGCAAATGACGTCAGTACTTGCTTAACACTATTCACCTTGAATGACCTTCAAACTCTCTGGTCGTTCAACTCAGGATTATCAAAAAACTGGTCGTACAACAACACGATCCAAGTGATATATATACTCTTGACCGCGACCACCTTATTTTGAATAATTTTAATACAAAAAACCTCTTGTATACGACCAGGTGCATATCCCCCCTGATTTGATGGCTGGTCGTTCTTTACAGGGTGACCACACCTTAAAACTATTCAACCCCCCTGGAAATATGGGACTGGACTGTGCTCTGATTGGTCAATTCAAATCATACTCGATTCTGATTGGCTTAGAGCTCAGTCCAGTCCCTAACACATTGATAATAATAATATATATATTATTACTACTCCAAAACACTATCTACGCAGCACTCACTGTCACTGTCTGGCATCAGGCAGTGCAGGCATTTCATGGCGTTTGCGAACGAATCCTAATTATGGAATCACGTGTCGCGTAGAAAAGGCTGATTCATCAAAATGACAATCACGCATGAACAAGTGGAAAAATCGTGATCCGATACATTGATTTATTTTTCATTTTGTGATATCATTTTTTATGATGTTTTCGGTAAAGCTAGATTGTGGTGTTTGATTCAACAAACACCTTCAAGAAAATCCTTCTCACAACAAGGGCATTTATTCATTTTTCTTAGCAATTGTGGAAACATTGGTGACTTTCACTTTAGTTTAGAGCAAAATGGACATTTTCCTTCAGATTATTGATCATTTGCGGACACTATAAAGTATCATTATCCATAAAGTCTGTGGTGAGTTCATATTATATGAATCCCACTCAATTTAATAAGGATTTATGTGCATGACTATGATAAGCCCTGAGAATGATTAACCTCACAGATTAAAGTTTTCTGCTCAACTATATTTCTGTTGTCAGTGTTGACAACCGCGCACCCCGCAGACTTCCCAGCCACAATCGCGGCTTTGCAGCTAACAGATCCCCTTTGAAGGTTCTAGCCCTTCAGCCATAGTCAGTGATTTTGCAAGCCTCATGCCCATGGTCAGTATTATTAAAAGTTGTCACTGTTCAAGATAGAATGTTAAAGTTTCAAACATCCACCTCAAGTGGATGTTCAATTTTTATGGTGATTATTCGAATTGTAAGATTCTCAAATTTCATTTGATCAGATATATGATTGCTTTACATTGTGATACGTGCCCACGCTTAAAGAATCATAATAGCACTTTCTCGAGATAACGTCAGTACCCATGTTTGTCCGCATTTACCCATAATTATTGCGGCCATAACAAAAGAAAATGCTCATTTGCAATAATTTGTGAGTCAAATTTGGTTTGTTTGTCCGCATTTTGAGCTATTAATAGCAACCGCTTAACCCAACCTCATTCCCAGGGCCTTATCTCCGCCCGCCCCGCTCCCGCTGGGTTGACGTCAGAGGTATAGGTTTGGCCCAGCCAAATAGGAAACAATACAAAGCAAATCGTGGCGGTATATATTTCTTATTGTTTTAACGAGAAAGGATTTTGCTAAGTTGACCTCTGCCTTGACATATCTTGTCAGTGCAATTCCGGCAAACAAAAACACGATAAAAACTGAAAACCGCGTTAAATATCTTGCGAGCTCTTCGTCGCATCGTTGGAAGGCAAGCGTTTGTTCGAATTGTTTTCGAGGAAAGAACCAACACCTTGTTAATTTGAAATCCGGTAGTTCTTTATTGTTTCAAGGTGCAGGCACAGATGATCCATTTGAGGGCTTTACGCGAAATGTGTTATCTGTTGATAACTGCGTCAACCTATCAAAACAAACCGAAGGGGGCAACTGTGACATTCGAGCCGCAATTTATGCGACAGAAGACGTTAACTGTGAGAGCGTGCAGTCATATCGATATTGTGCGGGGTTAACCGAAGAAACAAGTGAGGAGAGGGAATCGCAAAGCGCAGGCGTTTCAAGCGGGTAAAAGCCGTCAAATTGTCTAAGCAGTTGTCGGCCGAATTCCGGAAACGAAGGCATCGAGTCGTCGAGTTTGGAGTAGAACACGTGCAGGAACAAGGGATAAATTCAAACCGTAAAGAGAAGGATTTCGAAGGAATTCATCAACTGCATGACCTTGACGAGAGGCAGTTAGAAACGTGGCCGAAAATCAATGCGAATTCGCTGTGTTTGGTTGCAATTTAACGAACGGAAGTGGATTTAACTGTCATGACGGGGTTTTCGCTTGCGATGTTTAATCACACGAGAAGGCAGCCAAGCGGAGATAAATGATTACACAGACAGTGAAACGCGGATTTTTGCAGTAAGGTTGACGGACACGTACGGCACTCGGCGAGTGCATCGAATTGTTCGCAAGGCGTTATGGTCGTCGTTCAAGGCAAAGGAGCCGTTGGAGAACCACTGGAGAAGGCAGTCGAAAAGGATCAACGCCTTGCTAGTCGGACAAGTAATGCGACCAACAAATGGTCCGAGCTCGATCCGCAGCCTCACCGACTGGCTTCTTTAAACGACGCTGCCGGGAGAACGGGTAGTAGAAAGGAAGAGAGTGGCATTCTAGATGAATTTAAAGAGAAATCGCAGACAATAGGACACTATGCAAACATTGCGAGCGACAACAATGTCAGAACAATGTCAGAACAACCTCGTCAGATGTTCGAGTTGCATCGTCGAAGTCGGAAAGATTCTATCGATTCGATAGACGAACCATTTTTGCCGCAAATTCAAAGGATATTTCAAAGCGAATACGAGTGCATGTCAAGTCCGGAAAGTTTCTCGACATCGAGTAGTAATAGAAGCAGCAACACGAGTTCTTTGCATAGCAACTACACGCCAGACAGCGTCTCATTGGCATCGTTCGCCGGTCGGATTAACTTCGGCAAGTGGGAAGGAGGTAAACGTTGTAGCCAGGCGAGCACGGCGTCACAGGAGTCCGGTCATCGTTCTTGGGGAAAAACACGAGACAGTCTTGAGTTTAGCGATGGAAGCAACAAATACTTTGCTAGAAGAAACTCCAGTGACCACACTTACGAAAACACTTCGATTTTGACACAAGAAACATTGAAAAAGTGGAACAATCACGCAAATGACATGGAAGATATTCCTCCTCCCCTACCAGTACGACAATGTCCACCGTCGTCTGGCAACTCAAAGACCCCAAAAGTTGAACTGATAATGCCCTACAAAGTTGTAGACCTCGAAGAGTTACAGAAGTCTTTGGATTGCGACGAGATCGATCCTTATTACATTCATGATGGGTCAATGTCGCCTGAGAACGATACCTACACTAGTCCTTATGTTGACCTACCTGTAGAACCCGAATTGACGATCATTCTGGCACAGAATAGAGACGACAGACCAGCTTTGCCTCCTAAACGAAGGAGCCTGTCCCACAGCTTGTCCGACACAAGCTTTGGGTCTGGTGGGAAAGGAACGAAAGAACAACCTACCACTTTGTCAAGACAAAGTATGGCTTTTAACGATACAGCTCTTTCTACTTCTAGTCCTAGACAGGCAAGTGGACAGGATCAAACAAGTACAGATGAAGAATCGAGTCGTAAGTTTATTAATTAATAAGCATAATTGATAATAATTATGATCATTGGTTACACTACAGCAGAAATATATGTTGTTACAAGCAGGGTTAAGTTGCTGGACATTTGTAGAATATTAACTTTTGGACTACAAATTAAATGTAATTATTTGATGGGGTAAATAGCTTGAACTTTGGTATTTTATAAATGTTCAAGTCGTTTTTGAGTCAAACCGTGTTTACATGAAGTAGATCAGAGACTTTCAAGCTGATTTTTGCTTGAATCTCAATTCAATCCACTCAATGCTGTGGATTGACTTCCACTATCGGTTTTGATTGGATTGAAAACTTTCAGTTTCATACATGTATAGTAAGTACAGTTAACCTTCTGGTAACTAGAGACATATTCTAACCATATGCTTTGGGATACACTTTGCATATATGTGAAATAAGTAACCTACAGATAACTTTGGGGCAGGGGGCATTCTATATCAGTTCCAGACTGGAGATATCAGCATTTGGTTTATCTGTTACATGTCACGTCAACCTTTTTTGGAAGTCTAAGTCCAAGATCTCTGGCGTAGACGTACATACAGTAGAATGAACACTGGAACCTGGGAGATGCTCTAACTCTAACAATTGGGTTACATGACTGCTAAATATATATATATATATATATATATATATATATATATATATATATATATATATATATATATATATATATATATATATATATATATATATATATATATATATATATATATATATATATATATATATATATATATATATATATATATATATATATATATATATATATATATATATATATATATATATATATATACATATACAGTATGTCAAAATAATGTAACAACTTAGAATCACACTAACGATTCCTCGGCCGGAAAGCCTTGAAGTTGCATTTTTCGCAAGTGGTCCCGGTTTGGTCTTAGAATGTATATATTCCAACACTCGAAATTTTCCTTTACCGTAAATCCTTAGAACATGTAGTTTAATCGAGTGAAATTCCAAATATTACAAATCTTAATTTGAAATTTTCCTTCACCATAAATCCTCAGAACATGTAGTTTAATCCAGTGAAATGCCAAATATTACAAATCTTAAAAATGATCTTAAAAATAGTTCTGACTTAATTCCTGCTAATAATTAACCCTATATATATATTAATAAACAATATAATGGCTGCCAACATTGTATTAGTTCCTCATTGTGTTTCTTGTGAATGTGTGATTCTAAGTTGTTACATTATTTTGACATACTGTATACATGTCATTGTATCCAGGGTTTAAAACCACTTATATACCAAGCTTTTTTGTCATGCTCAAGAGGCATGGAGACCTTGTTTTATTTATTTATTAACTTTACAACCATACAAGAAAGCAAATATACAGTAAATAAAGAGTGCAATACTTGAACATGATTGAAGGAATGAGTCCCATGTGAAGACCAACCGAACAAAAAATTACATAATAAACATATATATAAGTAAAAACACAATAAAAAAAACTAATACACAAATTACATAAGAATAAAGATTTAAGAGCAACAACTTGGATTGAAAGAACGACATTTAGAACAGAAACTTTTCCAGGTGCGCAGTCTATTAACATCGAAATTGGAGTCTAACTTAGAAGAGTAGTGAATATAAAGTTTATGTTTAAAAGTGGAAACAGAAGTAGTATTACGAACTATCGGAGAGATATCGTTCCAGAGAAATACAATTCTGTTGAAAAAAGAATTTCTAAAAAGAGAAGTCCTACAAGGATTGGCTTCAAGCAAGTTGTTTTGACTTGAACGAGTGCGAGACGAGCGAATAGAAGAAAAAGTAACAAAACGGGAGATATCTAGATCGTAGAGACCTTGTTTGCACTTAAAAAAGAAGAGAAGATCCTTAATTTCAAGCCTTGTGTCTTTAGTTTGAGCAAAATAACTGATGAATTCTTTGTTAGCAATTTCTATTGATGGGCAAAAACCTCATACTTGGAGGTACAGTACAGTACTTCATTGTTTACCGAGTCTTCCTTGTTTTAAATCATTCTGTTAATTATGGATTCTTAGTATAGCACAGTTCAAGTTGGCTTCTGTCTTTAGTTAAGTCTTCTTCTCTTCAAATATTATCTATTTGCTTAAGTGTGTACTTTTGTCAAAGTGTTATCAAGATGATGAAGTGCTTCCTTTGGAAGTACATGCATGTTACAAAATACATGAGGTATTGCCGTATTGGTACTTTGACAAGCTTTGAAATGCATAGGCTTTTAAAAATATTAAACTGTTAATGTTTTGAGAAAAAATGCCTTCGCTGGCTAGACTAGACAGTGGAGCTTGCATGTATTTGACGAGTGTAACTGTAAGTAAAGAACAATGGTCCCCATCCTTATTTGAAATACCCTTAATTATTTGATAATGGTAGTTACAGTATTATACCACTTTGTTACAAAATATATAACAGCTCATAACTTTCAGGTAGCAGGATTTGACTTACACAACACTCATGTTTTGCATTAAAGCCTTAATCTGCATGAGCTGTAAGTTGATTAATAGAAAGTGTCAAGAGTCTAGGTTCCTTTGTTTGTTTTCAAACTAAATAAGTACTTTTATGTTGAAATCAATATTTGGTAATTACATTAGATACTGTACTGTGGGCATCATGTTGCATTTTCGCAAATGGTCCTGATTTGGTCCAATAATATATATTCTGATACTCGAATTTTCCTCAACCACTTCTGTAAGTAGCGTGTATGTCGTCTTTTCAAGTGTTTGCTCTTTGTAGGCGTATTAAATATTTGGCCTCAACCCACAGGCACTGTGTGTATTGATATCTCACGCTGTTGTCTGGAAGTCTACTATCTCTCGATATATATATTATATAGTTATTATTTAATCACACATGTGGCCATTGAATCAATGAAGTCTACATAACCGCTGAGGTTTGTATTGAAGATAAATCTTCATGATTATCCTTCGCTGTTTAGTCACTGGAAAAATGTTGATTTGAGCGTGATTTAAGAGGGATTTTGACTCTCACCTTTGGGAAACATGATCCTTGCTACACCAGTTAATCCTATTTACAGGCATATGAGATTGTTTCTACATGGTACTGACAACTGTACATTTCCATCGTACAATTCCCTCTCAAATGCTCGCTTTTTACTCTGGTTGGTCAATCGGATCCATCACAATGATGCATCACAATGATGCAATTGACAATCGTAAGAAAAAACAGCGTACTGCATGCAGATCGAACTGGAAACAGTGTAAAATGCGAATTGCACGCCAAGATACATTTTCATGTTCTACGATACTTCGCGATGTAAACTGCTGAAGCATTGAAAGTTTTTGATATGGGGTGAAAAACTTGCAACGCAAATCTGCAATGAGTTGAAAATATAGTTGTTAGCCGACGTTTTGGCCTCATAATAAGTATTAATAACCGTAATTTTTAAATTGTTATGGCGAACTCATGGTCCGCAACGCCATTGTGACAGAAATCGGTGACGGAAATTGTGTAACCGTACAGTAGCTTAAGTAATTATAAAATTTAACTTTACCATGCTTTATCACTTTGCCTTTGATTTTATCATCTCATGTGGCGAAAATTGTGGCCTCTGCGGTGTGTCGCATGTTCAACCCACGTAATTAATAAGTTTAAATGGACAAGTAAGTCAAGTGTTATGGAAAACCGTCGCCGACTCAATGGCGCCTTTCTGCACTATATGAATGCAATAATTTTTATGATCAGTAAACTGAATTATTTCAAAGAATGTATTATATATTTCACAATCAGAATGGTCCCCATTACCCCTCCGTCGCACTGTAATTGTAATAATTTGGAATTACCTAGTCAAAGTACATAACATACGTGTCTATTATGTTACGCAAACGTGTATATATGGCACAGCAAAGCGATGTGATTGCTGTAAATAATTTTTAAATGCCTGTACATCAATTCGTTCAGCTGTAACTGGTCGGACATTCACCATCCGGAAATCATTGAGTTGCAAGTCTACGAATGTGGCTTACTTGTTTGATCAACCTCCAATTTTAAGACGCGTCTTGCCAACTATAAATCTCATTAAACATAATAAGAGAACTTGCAGCATAGCAACACATTTTATAGATATACATAACGCTTGCCATTAGAATCTGAAGTTCACTTTGATCGACCAAGAACATAACAATTTAAGGTTTTGCGAGAACGTTTGGATAGGTACATTATTAACAAATTTAAAAGGATTGAATTCGAGTCATGACTTTGTACAACAATGATTGTTTTTAACTGTCAATTAACTTCTGTTTTAACTCATTAGTATTATTAGTATTTTAATTATAATAAATAATAATAATAATAATAATATTATAATATACTATATACTAGGAGTAATCAAAGATTATGTAATTGCGTTCGACGCATGTGGACCAGTAATCGGTAATTATGCTGTAGCGAATTATGAAAATAAATAAAGCTAATAAATATATAACAGCGTCTTAATTGAAGGAGACACTGTAACCTCAATTCCTATATTCCCCGTTCGTTTGTTCGATATGAAAGTTGAGTAAGACGAGACGAAATAAAATAGAGTAAGACGAGACGAAATAAAATAAATAGGGCTTATATATACGCCAAAAGGGTGTCACAAGTAGAAAGTAGCCAATCAAATGCGCCGGAGATAAACAAACTAATAATTAATGAGATGCGAAAAGTTAAATCATTTGCTATTTTTACAGTCGATCAACAAACAGACTGAGGGGGAGGGAGAAATGACAGGTGCAATATTCAAAGGGATTAGGCGATAATATTAGCAGTAAGAAACAAAAACTTGAAAAGGAATGAAAGTGCATAAGCTAATAATAAAAAGTTCCAAGCAAACTAAAATAACAAAAAAGCTTGTAGTAAATTAAATAAAAGAAAAACGTTCGTTAAGACCAAGAGGATGTGTGGTGCCAAGTTTAAAAATGAGACGCTTCTCTTGCCGTTTGCGGTTATCGTTACCACCTGAGATGGGAAGGATGGCACAGACTTTCATGTTTGAAACCAAATGGTTGGAGCTGTTGAAATGGCGGGCTACAGGTTTGTCAACATCATTGTTCTTCGCGGAACGAAGATGTTCAGCAAACCTGTCTGAAAGGCGTCGCCCAGTTTCACCGATGTAGATTTTAGGGCAAGTTATCATTTATTGCATTTCTTGCGATAAATGCCCTAAAGTAAAATCTACATCGGTTTGCCTATATATACGTCTGGTTCATTGCGTCATCGTTTGTTTATGTCATAATTAGTGTGAGTGGCCAAGTGGGTGTCGCGTCATGCGTTAAGCGTGGGCCAATATTGTCAATATTGTTAGGAAACCAGCACACACTGATAGACTACTCGACGAATCATCTTACAACCCAACGGTACACAAAGCAATAACCATCAAGACTTTGACGAGACGAGCACAACTTATTTGCGATTCACAACAATTACCGACACATCACAACAATTACCGACACCATACAAAAGACTTCTTTGCACGCACCAACGAGCAATAGACCTACCGACAAACAATATACCCACGCTTAGGCCACACCAATTTAATTTGGTGTTTCACGGGCAGAAACCCATTTTTTTCAGGATCGGAGGCGGGGAAAAAAATAAAAATAAAATTGTATTGACGAGTCATGAATGTTCAAATTCATCCGAAGAAATTTATATACTGTACTTATATTATACAACATACTGTATTTAAAATAAGCATATGTTCTGCCGGCCACGCGAAAAGGAATCTGAACAATTACAAGTCATTTCAATATACTACAGACGCATTCTGAGCACTATTGAAGAGATCATTACAGCTATATATACATACAATGTTAAATGTCACTTTAAAAGAGCGAGCTACAGTTTGAAAGTGATCAGAACTTGAAAGCGATCAGTACTTGTAAGCCATTGCTTCAGACATGTTTAAGAGTACACAGATCGTCTTGCAGAACAGTGCGCATAATTGTAAAGAGGACTGGAGCCTACAGGCTACCGGTTCATGAACATTGCTCAATGCGATCCAAACAAGATGTGCAAAACCTCAGGATTTTTAGCGTGTCTTTAAAATTCGATTTTGCCAGAAGAATTAGCTTCGGCAAACACGGAACTATAGATTTTTATTATTTTGGACTCTTGACTTATTTATTCTTTTATTTAAAAAATAAAAGGTAAGTTTTCAATTTTATTTTTATTCTGTTTTTCGGATTTTAGCGTCGGCGGGCCCGTGAAACACAAAGTAAAATTGGTGTGGCCTTAACGCACGACAAACGATGTTTGTTCGACATCAAACATTTCAGTTAATTCTCCGATAAACGGCGAAGCTTTCGGCGTAGATGGTTTAAACATCGTTGCTATAACTGTTTTTATCGAAGCAATATCTCGGTCCGCATCAGTGCTCACATTCTCGAGTTCATCTTCGGTTTTAACAGCGTTTCTTTCGTCCCCATTGTCTCGGTATGCCGAGATAAGCTCGTCTATTATCTCCAACGTCTCGAACTTCTTAGTTTCGAAAGCCTCCAGACCTTGTAGTACTTCCTCCTGGTCCGTCCTTTCGCCAGATATTAAGCGGACAAGGCGCGTATACAGCTTCGTAAGCTGCATCTTTTTAGTGTTTATTCGCTTTTGTTTCTTTAACCGACCGGCGGCATCCGGCACGGATGAAGACCAGAGAGAAGATTTTGAAGGACGGACACGCCACGTTGTTTGACAGAAAATGCGGGATGGCCAGGAAGAAATGATTCCTAAATTCGAGGCTGTATCTGGTTATTCGTCGTTAAGAAGAAGCGAACAAGGGTACAAGCCTACCGGGCAGGTGCCGGTCACCGATAATTTCACTCGCGCCGAGTGAACTGTGGAATTGATCGTAGAATGCCGCCAATACAGATACCAAAATTCAAAGGAGATAAGACAAAATTTGAATATTTCTGGGTTGCATTTACAACAATGATCGATGAGTCTGGCGAGCCTCCAAAGTATAAGATGATGAGACTGAAAGCGTGTCTCGAGGGAAAAGCAGAAGAATCGATAGCCAAGTTGGGGTTTTCCGCAGAAGCTTACGAAGAAGCCAAGAAGACACTACAGCGAAAGTTCAGTGGTAATCGACGTCAGGTCCAGATTTATTTAGATGAGCTACAGTAAGCCTAAGGAATATGGTGCCATTATAAGAGCGAAACATTAACGACGTTGAGAAGTTCACCGATAATTTGGTCAACACCGTGGTGATGCTCAAAGAACAACATCGTTGGAGCGAGTTGGAATCAAACAGCATGCTGTATACGCTAGTGTTAGAGAAGATGCCCAGGCCAATGTTATCCCATTATTTTCGATGGTCAAAAGAAAATCATCGTGGAGAATCACTAGAGTCGCTACGGGATTGGATGGTGGAGGAGACAGAATACCGTGTTCACGCGTTAGAAATAAGAGAAGGTCTAACAGCCGGGAAGGATTCCGAGAGAGAATTTTCCGAGAAGCAACATCGAAGTTTTTCTACAATTGCCAGTGGGGGAAGTAAGTTCGAGAATCGTCGTGTCTGCGTTTGTTGCCAAAAGATTGGTCATAACGTGTGGAATTGTGATAAGTTCGTTCGAGAATGGACCGTAGATCAAAGATGGAAATTGGCTAAGGACCAGCACCTGTGTTTCCGTTGTCTCGCGCGAGTTATCATCGGGGTAAAGACTGCCTGAGATCACGAGAGTGCGGCACAAAAGGTTGTAAGAACACTCACCATAGATTGTTGCACGGGTTCGACGCGAAGCAAGATAAAGATCTCCAAATGTCTGACCACGATAAAACATCCAAGAAGCCTGGCCGGTCCTTCACAGCGCTCTCAGATTCCGAAGACATCAGTGCCAGTGGTCCCAACCCCGAAGAAGCTGAGCAGAAGCGCACGCACATGACAAATTTAGCATCGGCCGAAGTGTCCGAAGATTCGCTTTCCTTCCGAACGATACCGGTATGGTTAAAGGTCAATGGATAGAAATTGAAGGTTAACGCAGTACTCGACGATGCAAGCAGCGCATCCTATGAACGAAGAAGTTGCAGGAGTTATTGGTCTGACGGTGCCATGCCAACCAGTAACGGTTCAAGTCTTGAATGACAAGGTTGAAACATTTGATTCCATGCCTGTAAAATTAACGCTGGAAAGCAACGATGGAAACGTCAAAATACCCTTGTGCGTTTACGTGTCCGCCAGATTACTGGGGAAGTACAAAGTGGTAGAATGGAAACGTCAACAAGCAAACTGGCCCCACCTACAAGTGTGTAATTTCCCTGAAACTGCGTTGAATCCCGTGGTAGATGTGTTGATCGGCCAAGATCACATTGATCTCCCTTATTCTCGCTGTGACGTAAAAGGTGAGCCGGGAGAACCAATGGCGAGGCTTGGGCCACTGGGGTGGTCTTACATTGGCCATCCAGAGAAGAATGACAGAGAAGAAATTGTTAGAACGAACTTTGCTTATACCTTCTTTTCCAGACCGCAAGTATTTGACGAAATTAATCATTCGTTACGACGATTCTGGGAAGTTGACTCCTTGGGAACGGAACTGAAAGACAATGTAGTAATGACCAATGAAGAGAAAGATGCGTTGAGCAAAGTCACCAGATCCTTGAAGAGTGATGGTGAACGTTATGAAGTTCCAGTGCCCGTGGGTGAAAGATCTACGAGATGGCTGTTAGTCGTCTTCAAAATACCGAGAAGAGGTTGTTACGTCAGAAAGCAACAGGAGAAGTTTATAAAACTACCATCTGTGCCTATCAGGAGAAAGGATACATCAGAAAAATCGAAAATCATTCCAGAGAAAGCGAGCCTGCGGTAGTTGAAGTTTGGTACCTCCCTCATTTCCCCGTATGCCGTCCAGATAAGCCTACAACAAAAACGAGAATTGTCTTCGATGCGAGTGCTAAATTTAACGGACCTAAACTGCAAAATAGTCTGTTCAATGTGCTAATTCATTTTCGTCGATATCCTATAGCTGTGGTGTGTGATATCATGGAGATGTATTTTATACAGATTCATATACCTGTCCAAGATCGTTCATTTTTCCGTTTCTTGTGGCGAGACCTTGAACTACAACGAGAACCAGAAGTCTACGAATTCGAGAGATTGATGTTTTGTGATGCATTGCTCCATTTCGGGCTCAATTTGTTTCGCAAGAAAACGTCAGAATCCATGAAGCGGAGTTTCCCCTCGCTGCAGAAAACCATCAAAGAATCGACATATATGGATGATTCGCTGGACTCCGTTAAAAACCGACGACATCGCCCTCGAATTTCACCGTCAGCTAACCGCCTTATGGGAAAAGGCTGGAATGAAACCACGAAAGTGGTTATCGAATTCCCCCGTGGTGCTCGCGGCAATTCCGAAAGATCACCGAGCTGCTGAGATTGACCTCGATGGGAATATCCTACCTCCGGCGAAGACCTTGGGGGTACTATGGTTGGCCTTACATGACGTGTTTTCATTTCGTGTAGCAGATCAAGCAACCTACGTTCTCTTGACAAAAAGAACTATCCTGAGCAAAGTCGCAACGATTTTTGACCCTCTGGGGTTCATATCGCCATTTGTTGTTCGTGCAAAGATCTTGCTGCAAGAAATGTGGTCCAAAGGTCTGGATTCATTCACAAGCGGAAAAGTGGTTGAAGGAGTTAACGGAGCTAAAACTTATCAAGGTGACAAGATGTCTGCAGAAATCACCCGAAGAAACGACAAGCACGATCCACACTTTTGTTGATGCATCGAAAGACGCCCCCCGGTGCAGTTAGTTACAATAGAACTGTCTACGAAGATGGACGTGTTGATGTAACCATCATAGCGTCAAAAACACGTGTTTGTCCGCTAACGCCAATGACTACGCCTCGCGTAGAGCTCTTAGCGGCTATTCTGGGGCTTCGCTTGGCAGTATCCATTACTACAATCCTTGGTATTCCAGTGTCTCATGCAAAATTCTGGAGCGACAGTATGAATGTCCTTTATTGGATTCGAGGAAAAGAAAGAGAATGTCGTCCATTCGTTGCCAATAGAATTGGAGAGATTCAAAGTCAAACCGATCCAGAGCAGTGGCAGTTTGTCAACACCAAAGAGAATCCTGCTGACATGTGCTCCCGAGGGCTCGGCGTCTTGGAGTTAAGCAAGAGTAATTTGTGGTGGCATGGACCGGGATTTCTGACCGCAAAAGAATCCGAATGGCCACGAAGCAAAATCGAGAGAGGGAGCGAAGTACTCACGGAAATAAAGACGACCTTCATTTCATCTCAATCACCATATTTATCTAGATTCCGAACCAGCGATCCTACCTGGAGACTTCACACCTCTAATTGGTCAAGCTGGACGCGGTTGTCCCATGTCCTGGCATGGGTTCGAAGATTCGTTCATAATTCCCGAACTCCTAAGGGAGATCGACAACCAGGACCACTTACGTCTGAAGAAGTTGAAGAGCCCAGTTATGTATTATTCGAGATGGTCAATTCAGTGAAGAATATGAAGCAATTCGTAATGGCAGATCACTTCCAAAAAAAAGTCGAGTATTAAAGCTTATGCCAAAAATTGATGATGACGGCCTACTAAGATGCGATGGTCGACTCTGTTATGCTGAGTTTTTGCCCTACGACGTCCGATTTCCAATCATTTTGCCTCGTGGATGTTGGGTGACCAAGTTAATCGTAAAACATTATCACGAAATCGGAAAACACATTACGGAAACTAACCATACTTTGGCGAATATCTCGTCTAAATTTTGGATCAGCCGCGCGGGAAGAAATTCGTGAGTTGGAGAATGAATGCAACGAGTGCAAGAGAAGACGAGCAAGGGCCGCTCGTCAAGGGATGGCTCCATTGCCAAACACGCGGTTACGTTTACCACACCGCGCCTTTTCTCGAGTTTCAGTGGACTTTGGTGGTCCCTTTATTACGGTACATGGAAGAGGCAGGCGACGAGAGAAACGTTGGTTGTGGTTATTTACCTGCTTTCTAAGCCGTGCAATACATCTAGAAATGGCCTATGGTCTGGACAGCGATAGTTTTTTAAGGTGTCTGACAAGGATGGTGAGCCGCTGAGGATGTCCGCAAGAAATTCTCAGTGACCGTGGAACAAATTTCATTGGAGCCGCTCGAGAACTCCAGGAGTTAGTGGATCAACTGGATAAAAGTAAAATTCAACAAAAGACTGTCGACAACGGGATTAAATGGATCTTCAATCCACCTTTGGCACCCCTCTTTGGAGGTGTTCATGAGACCATGATTAAAGCTGCAAAGAAAGCTATCTACGCCATCCTTAGCAATGCCGATGTAAATGACGAAGAGCTGATGACCGCATTTATCGGAGCAGAAGCCTTGTTGTATTCCCGCCCACTTACTTACCAAACTTCTAATCCAAAGGATGTCACTCCACTCACCCCAAATCATTTCCTTCATGGTCAATCGGGTTGCAGTATTGCTCCAGAAGCAGTTGATTCAGTGTCGTTCAATCCCAGACAACGGTGGAGAAGAGTCCAGGAGCTGGTCTCCCATGTTTGGAAAAGATGGATGAAAGAGTGGCTCCCAATGCTTAACGTCCGAGCAAAGTGGGTGGACAGAAGTCGGGACTTGAAAGTTGGTGATCTCGTACTGGCCTTATCAATCGATCAGTCCCGTGGTCACTGGCCTTTGGGTCGAATAACTGAAGTATTCCTGGGTAAAGATAGTCATGTTCGAGTGGCGAAAGTACAGTGAGTTATACTATTGTATTCTATTGTGGACCAATAATGAAATTAGCACCAGTAGATATTGGTGTTTAACATAACGAACTTTGCCAGCCTAATTACTGGCAAGGAGGGGAGAATGTTCGGAAGAAATTCATTAACAATTTAGTAATTTATGTATGACTTGTAATTTATGCATGAAGCGAGCGTTTAGTTAAAAAGGCAGATTTTGTTGGAAATAGTGTTAGTTTGTTGAAAACCGTTAATTATATCAGGCGTATTAATTTGTTCTCATCTATCAGTGTGTGTTGGTTTTCTGTAGACTACTAGACACTAGTCCTTAGTTTGTTCTTGTCACGTGTTACCAAACAGTCAAGAAAAGGAAGAGTTCCATTCTCCTCAATTTCTTTAGTAACTCTCCAAATACCTAACAAATTTACTTCAACCACTAACAAACAAATCACAACACAAACTTCAATCTACCGAAAACTTTATCAGCGCTATCAAAACAGTACAAATACCAGACGACTTTAAACTTGTGCCTTTTGATGTGAAATCACTGTTTACCAGTATTCCACTTGAAATGGCTATAATACAATGTACGGAAACTTCTATTGAACGATCTGCCGACGCATTTCCTTTACCCACTGACGACATTATTGAATTACTTACACTTTGTTTGACCTCCATTTATTTTCAATATAAAGGCACACACTACAAACAGTGCTATGGGATCTCCAGTCTCAGTTGTGGTTGCTGAGATTGTGATGCAAGCCATAGAGGAACGCGCACTCACAACTTACAAAAAAACATTGCCTTTTTGGTTTCGCTACGTTGACGACACCATTACTGCGCTACATGAAGACGTCGTCGACGATTTTCACAAATATGTTAACGAACAGAACTGTGACATACAATTTACAAAAGAAATTGAGGAGAATGGAACTCTTCCTTTTCTAGACTGTTTGGTAACACGTGACAAGAACAAACTAAGGACTAGTGTTTACAAAAAACCAACACACACTGATAGACTACAGGATGAATCATCTTACAACCCAACGGTACACAAAGCAACAACCATCAAGACTTTGACAAAACGAGCATAACTTATTTGCGATCATTGGCGCGCGTTTCGCAAAAACAACTACAATACTATAGGTAATATTTGGCATTTCACTCGATCAAACTACATGTTGAAAACTTTATTGAACGGAACAACTACAATATCAACGAGACCAACAACAACAGCAACAATACCATACATTAAAGGTTTGTCTGTCTGTCTGTCTGTCTGTCTGTCTGTCTGTCTGTCTGTCTGTCTGTCTGTCTGTCTGTCTGTCTGTCTGTCTGTCTGTCTGTCTGTCTGTCTGTCTGTCTGTCTGTCTGTCTGTCTGTCTGTCTGTCTGTCTGTCTGTCATATCAATCAACAATAATAATCATAATAATAATAATCTTAACAATACACTTTGTAAATGTCGTTTGTAAAAATTTCGGCTCTCATGTAAAGATTTCGGCTCTCTTTCTGTCTGTCTCTCTCTTTGTCTGTGGGTATGAAGTCAGATCCAGTGACATAAGAAACCAACAAGGATGGTCGACCATTGATTAGAGGCGACAAAATCACAAATCTATTATAATGTACAAAATTTGAAATGGCATTGCTCCTGCTTATCTCAAAAGATATTTTCTTATGGTTCTGACACCAGCAGGTATTGCCTGAGAGGCAGTAGTGTTAACCTATCTCTGCCCAAACCTAACACAGATTACATGAAAAAAGTCTTAAGTTCTCTGGAGCTAAATTATGGAATAGCTTGCCAGTACAACTGAAACTTTTACCTACTTTGTCGTCTTTCAAGCGGGGTTTGGCCTCTCAGACTTCAGTTCCAAAATAAATTTGTAAAAACAAATTTGTAATTAATTGTATATTTTATGTAAATATTATTTGGCTCTTATGGAAAGCAATTTTGTAAATTGATAAGATACCGAATTCAAATAAATTTTCTGTCTCTGTCTCTCTTGTATGACTATTTATCAGACAATGATTTTCTTAATAAATATCAGTCGAGCTTTAGATCCATGCATTCTACAATGACTTCTTTATTGGACTGGATTACTGAATGGTATACATGAATATCGACCAGGGATTATTTATCATCTGTAATTTTTCTTGATTTTACAAAGGCCTTCGATTCTGTAGACCATTCTATATTACTATATACGCAAACTTGAACATTATGGTATTGAGGGAGCGGCGCTTGTTTGGTTCGAATCTTATCTTCATGAACGTAAACAGTGCTGGTCTATTGATGGGAAATTGTCAACACCAAGGACCGTTTCTTGTGGTTTACCACAAGGATCGTGTCCTGGTCTATTGTTATTCTTGATGTATATTAATCACCTTCCGTATTGTCTGGTAAGGCCAGAATGTTTGCTCACGATACAAACATCACGGCGAATTCCACGTTATGGAATCCCTAGATGAACTTCAGTAGCTGATAAATCAAGATCGTAAGAACATCATCCAATGGCTCTCGGCAAATAAGTTTACCGTTAATTTAACCAAAACACAATTTATGATTTACGTCAAACAAGAGAATTTGTAATTAAATTAAACCATGTGATTTTAGACTGGGTCACCATAAACTTTCTCAAGTAAATTCAACTAAATCGCTTGGAATTATTATAGATACTAGATTAATATGGGATGAGCATATAAATTATCTTACTATATAAAAGTGCAATTGCTGGATTGAGGATGGTTAGAGAGTATGTAGCTTTTGTTACATTATCAGTGACCCTTTATAAACTCTAATCCATCATTTGTTTGATTATTGCGGAACTGTCTGGAATAATATCAACGTAACATAAAACGCTCGGTTGCAGAAATTGCAAAATAGAGCAGCACGTGTTATCACTAAATCACCCTTTGAAATAAGGTCCCAAGAAATCCTTTACAATTTGGGATGCTCCAAACATATGTTAGTATTGATGCTTAAGATTATGCACAATGGAGTACCTGAATACTTACTTGAACAATTCAATAGGGTAATGGATACTACTCATAGTACTCATAGTAACTCGATCACTAACTTTATACTTACTTTATTCTTTATTAAGTGTTCCCAACAGGGCTTTTAAACACTAATTTACAAATGTGAAATCTAAAACCTAGTTTCGAATAACATGGCATAATATATTTACAAAAGTTAAAATACTGTTTTAAGAAAGTGGTGTTTAAGTTTAGATTTAAAAATACTTAGTGACTTTGCACTCTTAATGTCATCTGCTAAGTTATTCCATAATTTAACAGCTCTATACTGAAAAGATCTTTGACCTGAAGCTGATTTACAAAGTGGTATTTGCAAGAGCCCGCTGCTACGGGTTTTACCAGAATGTATTTCGGACCGTTTAGAAAACTAATTATCGCATAAGTACGAAGGGGCAAGGCCAATTCATACATTTATAAGTCATAATTAACTCTCTAAACAAAAGATGTTCTTTGATTGGTAGCCAATTCAACTGACGCAGAACATGCGTAATATGATCATATTTCCTTGTCTTAGTAACTAATCTACCAGCAAAATCCTGAACAGATTGAAGTTTTTTAACATTTGTAGCTGATGTGTTTGACCATACCGAGGAGCAATAGAACAGTTTACTGAAGACTAAAGTTTTGATGATTAAACAGAGTGTATTGTGATCAAAACTATCCTTTACCCGATTGATTTGGCAAAGTTTCGACATACACGAGGAGACAAGTTTGCCTATATGATAATCATAAGTCAAATGAGAATCAAATGTGATTCCCAGATCCTTCACAAAAGACTCTGGCTTAATCTGCTTCCCTAGGAATGAAAGTGACATCTCGACGGGTAGCCTTTGTAACAGCTGACGCGTGCCCACAAGGAGGAATTCGGTTTTTCCCGGATTGATTAAAAGTTGATTTCCTGAACACCATTCAGCCACACGGCGTAGGTCGTCCTCTAGATGCTTTTTGGCCATGTCTGCGTCTTTTATCGAAAAAGACTCCATGCGACAGGATTGAGATGCCAGCGAAAGATCGTTCATATATATGCAAAACATCAATGGAGACAAAATCGCACCCTGTGGCACACCGTGAGTAATGGGAATGGATGGTGATCTTCGTGGTACGTATGATTGTGGGAATTCACGCCTTTTATTAACTGAGATTCTAAGAACAATTAAACGTTCACGTTTATTGCTAATACCACGTTCCAAGATCAAACGTCATTGGTATGGATATCATGTTCAGTGCTGTTAGAACTGGATATCTATCAGAACTGGATATCATGGCGGATTCATTTTGTACTCCTGTACATGGTTTATGTTCGAGCCCACGGAACGCCACGATCTTTTGTTTTCTCCCACATATGAAAAAGAGCACGAGTTGCGTTTGATCTTTTGGCTTTTAAAAAAATTTAGAGTAAGTATTGGTTGGAAAGCAGTAAAAATATCAGCTTTGCGGAGGACGTGTTGAATCCTCTCCGAAACACCTTTTATACATAAGGGATAACAGGAAAAACCTTTAAATTCCTATGAGTACGAAGAAACACTGAAACCTCTACGCCTTATCCTCTTCAACTTGGTCGTCTACAATACTTCTAGGAGGACATACAACGAGAGCAGAAGTCCGTTGGCCTTTTTCGATCTTGCTTATGAGAACCAAAAGTTGATAAGGCTTTTCCCGTATCCATTGGTAATACCGCTAGAACGTCGTTTCCGTTAAGCAAACTATCAATTGTAGAATATTGCTCATCTTTCAACTCCAAGGAAAACTTTAATTTAGCAGAGAGAGAGAGAGTTCAAAACATCTTTTATGATACGTTCTCTGTTGTTGTTCAAGATCTTTCGGCCGTGTTGCACACGTCATTACAAATTAGTCAATGAGAATTTCGCGTCCCGTACCAATCTCGTACCCAGAGCCTGCGTTCCTTTTGGCCTGCAGCCAAAAAAAAAGGCTCTGGGGAACTCCGATGAAAAGTCTCCAAAATTGGGTTTTTGTTCCCAGTTCCCTATAATTTGTTACTGTCATCGACGATGTTTAGCTTGTTCGAAGACCAGGGAAAATATTTGTTTACCGATAAAGAATGGCCCAGTATGTTTTACAAAGCTTTTGACAAAGCGTTGCGATACAAATGGTCTTTCTTAGCTTTTCTCTAAATCGTCAACCGGACGATTTGACGAGAGTGTTTTATATGTCCGCGTCGCCGTCGGCAGTGATCGAGCCGCCGCTCAGGTAAGGAATTGTACTTTCTGTCAAGAACTTTGGCTAAACTACATCGACCTTGTAGTCTCTAATATAATTTTAAAGTTCTGAGGCGAAACTCTGAAGAATTACGAGACGAGTCAGACGATGGATGTTTGTTTGGCGACGAAGCGAGAATAATATTAATAAAAGTTTTAAGTTTTAACTTATTTCATGTGTTCAATTGTATTTTGGGTCTGTCGTGTATATAATAAATCTTTACCAGCCATAGTTCTGAAAAGAACTGGTGCGAGAGCTCTCCATCAACCAATCAAATGACGAGTTTCATCGGAGTTCCCCAGAGCCTCTGTTTTTTGGCTGCAGGCTCGCAAAAGGAACGCTGGCTCTAAGATTGGTCCCGTACGGGACGCAGAGAAGCAAAATTGTATGGGATCCGTGCAGGCTCTCTTTCCCCTCTGCCCGCCCCCCGCAAGCTGCCACAGTCGATGTACAATAGAGCCGCTCGAAGTCTGTTATCTATATTTGCATTTGAATGGCTTTGATAGCCTCTGTTTCAAACAATGATCGATTGTAATTGTTTTTAACAATGCGTAACGCGGCAAGTGCAACAAAGGATGTAAAATGAGTATAAATAATAATAATAATAATAATAATAATAATAATAATAATAACAATAATCATAATCCCCCCATGGACTACTACCTTGTCGTGGTGGTGGGGTTTGTGTACCTCGATGATCTTCGATAAGATGTATGAACATCTCGAAGAAAAGCATCTTCTTCCGGAAGAACAGAAAGGTTGTCGAAGAAAATCAAAAGGGACAAAGGACCAACTACTAATTGACAAATTGATTATCAAAAACTGCAAAAGAAGGAAAACAGGGCTCGCAATGGCTTGGGTGGATTACAAAAAAAGCTTTTGACATGGTACCACACTCATGGATACTTCACTGCATGACGATATTTGGTGTAGCACATAATTTGATTGAACTAATCCAGAACAGTATGTGCCAATGGAAGACAACGCTAACAGCAGGAAGTACAGTATTGGGTGAAATACACATAAAAAGAGGAATCTTCCAGGGAGATAGCCTTTCCCCGATACTATTTGTAATCTCTCTAATCCCACTAACTCTAGTGCTGCTAAAAATAAAGATGGGGTATGACCTTGGAGGTGGCAGTGGACTGGTTAATCATTTGATTTTTATGGACGATCTCAAACTCTACGGGAAAAATGAAAACCAAGTAGATTCCCTAATTCAATCAGTTAGAATTGTGTCTGAGGATATACGAATGGAATTTGGGATATCCAAATGCGCAACACTGACTATGAAGCGAGGAAAAGTGATTCAAAGTGAAGGAATCCATCTTCCTGGTGGAAAAAAGATACGGTCACTGAAAAGCGAGGACAACGAAGGATATAAATATCTCGGTGTGCTAGAGGCGGACAATATAAAGCATGCTGAAATGAAGGAAAAGATCCAGAAAGAATATTTCCGTAGATTGAGAACGATACTTAAGTCTAAGCTAAATGGAGGAAACACAATTAAAGCAATAAATACAAGAGCAGTGTCAATAATCAGATACGGAGCTGGAATCATAGATTGGACCAAAGCAGAATTGCAACAAATGGATCGGAAAACACGAAAACGTATGACCATATATCGTACACTGCATCCCCAGGCCGATGTCGATAGGCTGTATGTTAAAAGATCAAAAGGTGGACGGGGAATGATAAGCATCGAGGAATGTGTGAATGTTGAGGTCAATAACCTAAGCGAGTATATACAGGCCTCCCAGGAAAGGTTGCTGAAAGCTGTGGGTAAAGAGAAAATATTAAAAGAAAGAGAGCCGGATAAAGATAAGGTTTCGTATTCGAAAGAGCATGCCCAAAGGTATCACGAAAAGCCCCTCCATGGCCAATTTGTAAGAGGCACTGAACAAATTAGAGATCAGAAATCGTGGGAATGGCTTAAGAGAGGGAAGTTGAAAAGAGAAAGTGAAGGATTTCTCATGGCTGCACAGGATCAGGCTCTGCGGACAAACAGTGTGAAGAAACGTATTGACAACCAAGACGTATCTCCAGCATGTAGAATGTGCGGAACGAGGGAGGAAACAGTAAGTCATATTTTGGCAGAGTGCACCGCGCTGGCACAGAAACAATATAAGTTATGGAGACATGACAGGGTGGCTCAGGTTATCCATTGGAAGTTAAGTGAGAAATATGGGTTTACAAGGACAGAGAAATGGTATGATCACAAGCCGGAACCAGTTTGTGACTCAGAAAAGTTCAAGCTGTTGTGGGATTTTAAGATCCAAACGGACCACCATATTGAACACAACAAACCCGATATTCTGTTACTAAACAAAGAAGAAAGATCTTGCTGGATTATCGATGTCGCCTGCCCCTTTGATACAAGAATTGTAAGCAAGGAGAGAGAGAAAGTGGAAAATTACCATGATTTGAAAATCGAAATCAAGCGAATTTGGAACTGTCGGTCGGTTAAAATCATACCGATAATTATAGGTGCATTAGCGACAATATCAAAGGGATTTGAAAAGTGGTTGAATCAACTGGAAATACGATATAGTGTGGAAATGCTGCAACGTGTTTGCTTGCTGGGTTCGGGAAAAATTCTAAGAAAAGTACTGGACACATAAGAACTGTGCCAAGGCGAGATTTTAAGAACTAGGGCACCACAGGCTGTGGCCCGATGCCCTACAGAACTTCCTGTATAATATACAGAGATAAACTTTCAATAATAATAATAATAATAATAATAATAATAATAATAATAATAATAATAATAATAATTAATAATATTTATTATAATAATAATTATAATAATAATAATTATTATTTATTATTACATTCAAGGTACTGATGATAAAATTTGTTCAAATCATCATCATAATAATAATGGAAACTTTATTAATATAAATTTTTCTTATATATCTCACTTCTTGAATAATAATAATAATAATAATAATAATAATAATAATAATAATAATAATAATAATAATGAAAACTTTATTGAATTTTTTTATATACTTACAACTGCAAATCTCACTGTTAAAGGTAATTTACAATTGGCTACTTGATATACTATAATGGTTATATATTACACTACACATTTACATAAATATATGATATAAAAAGTAAGATATTAGAAGTTCATTAAATCTGGATTCGTCCAATCCTTGTTTCTAGAACAGAAAACGTAGTATGTCGTCCTTATTGCAATATTAATGATTTTCCTAATGATATATTTAACATGAGCCTTGTCTAAGTTCAAACGTTCCAACATTTCTATAAAAACCGAAGATTCTTTTTCAAAAACACCGAGTGCACTGATTGAGAGATTTACGAACTTTACCGACTGGAATTTTTTCTTTTGTTCTATGATCATCTCTTTATATTTTGAGTGTTTGCGCTGTATATTTTTTCTTAGGTTAGTCTCATATCCGACGGTTAGTTCGAGTACATACAGAAAATTGTCTTTGGTCAAAATTATTAGATCAGGACGATAGTCATCACCAGTAATAATAGAGGGATTAGAGAATGATGGCAAGTCAGCATAAATGGTTTGAATATATTCTGATGGGAGGTTATTAGCAATAAAATTTAGGATTGAGTCGTGTCTCCAAGTAAAACGATCGAGATAGGAACTGCAGCCAGCAACAACGTGTAACAAAGATTCAGGTTTAAGGCAGAATGAGCATTCAGAAGACGACGAGAGTCCCCATTTTTGAAGATTTTTACGGGTTGGTAGCGAATTGTTTATGTAACGAATGGTGAAGTTGAAAATATTTTTTGGTAGTTTGGATTGACAGGTTGGCCAAATCGAATTTACTTGGGGTAGAGAGAATTTTGAAATGCTGGTGAAGAATGAACCTTGACATTTTAACTGATTTTCCAATTTTTCTTCTTGAGTTTCACGGAATGACTTTATTACTTCTTTTGTCGATGTATATTGATCATATTGAATGTTAGTATGATTAGACGACGATTTCCATAGGTGGGTTATTGATTCATTTGGAGATGATTTCAAAACACTGCGGATGATTGTTTGACACTGTATGAATTTAGTTGATGGGGGGATGATATTAAGACCAAATTTGTTACTGGTTAGGTAAATGTTACTAAGTGATCCAGAAATAGGTACCTCAAGCCATTTTCGAATATATTGTTTGAAAACTGAATCCAGGTTTTCAGAAATCCAGGTCTTTTGAATTGTTGCTATAGTGAGATGCCATGAGAGTTTTGAAAGAACGTAACGACTGTATAGGAGAATCTTGTTTTTCGGATGTAACGGCTTCAGATCTATTTCTTTCATGAGGTCAGTCAGTAGGGAGACTAATTTCGATTTATGTTCATTATTTGTCATTTCGTAATTAAAGTACCTTCCTAAATAGCAGAATGATTTTCCAATTTCAACAGCCGGAATAAGAGTTGTGTTAATAATTAACTTAGGGATGTATTGAACTGATTTGGTGAGAGCTTTTTTGATGCCAAAGGTGCTACATTTATCTATTCGAATAATGACCATTGACACCAAATTGTAAATCGGTTTAGTAGGTGTTGATTTTCAGATTCTTGGCTGGTGATTACGGCTGCGTCGTCGGCGAATTGGAACCAATGAACTGGGTTGAGAAGTTTATATGAAAAACCAAACTGTTGATATTTCTCAGATTTTATATGCTGGATAAAAGTATTGAAGCATAGGTTAAATAGCAATGGACTAAGGCAATCTCCTTGTAAAACTCCACGACCTACTTCTATAAATGGTGTGTTAAAATCAGATGTGATGATTGATGTTTTAAAGTTCGTGTAGAGACTTTTAATCATGAGTTGAATATGTTCAGGCATGTGATGATAGCCAAGAACAGATTGGATTAGATTATGATGTACTTCACCAAACGCGTTCTTGAGATCAAGAGTAGTATAGAACATGGCGGTGCGAGCTCAGCGACGCCAACCACAAATGTGAGTGCCATAGCAACCTTAATTTTTACGCCAAATCGCGATTTAGCGCAAAAATTAGCGATGCCACGGTGCCCGCACTTGTGGATAACGTCGAATAAGCTCGCACCGCCATGTTCTATACTACTACAGCAGTCGTTAATTAGGCTTGACGCACCCCTCCCCACACTCTCCACCGATTAATGTCAAACACGCGCAAGACTCGTGAAACAATACTGAATTTGTACCAAATCACATTTCAGTCACGTTTAAAAAATAGTCGTTTCAACATTTTCACAAATTTGTGTCGCTTCAAAATTTTCACGCTTTTTTTTTGACTGACACATTTCCAATTCACGCGCGAAAAAAAAACCACTAGATTTTGATTCTAGTGGTGATGTTTATCCAAATGGATAGCGAAATGGCGCTCTTTTGATTGGTCAACCCACACCAGCGCCCACGACAAATATTTTATCCAAACAAGTACCCAAATGGATAGCAAAATGGCGCTCTTTTGATTGGTTAACAACATTAACTAATTTGCATACTAACAGGTGGCCGGTTGTTTCGCGAATTAGTCCGTTTGTTCACTATTTTCAGTGGTATCTCTCACTACAATGTTTTTGTGACCATATGCGTAGGAGTCAATACCATTTTCTAAAAGGTATCGCTTATCATCGAAGCAGGATAGCGATACTTTATTAATTTCATAACTACCGAGCTGATGTTTGACACTTCTAATGGTCTTCATTGTGTGTCGCAATTGTTTCTGCTCAAGTAACGCGCTTTTGTAATCTTCGTGTCTGATCACTTTTTTAATTATATTCTTTCTAATACCTTTAGCAGTTTTCCCACCGCCCCCATCCTCTTTCAAATAGCTGTACATCTTACTGCGCAACCCAACGAACTCGATAATTGGCGTTCCAGCGCACTCGTCCTTCATCTTCCCAATAACTTTCTTATTCTCTTTAAAAGCGAATGGGCTGTCTGCGGGGTAGTCGCTATTGTCAAACTTTTCGCGCTCCATCATAAAGTCGGAATAAACGTCGTCAGTTTTGATTGAGTACAACAGACTGTCAGTGTCGGTGAAGTGCAATCTACAGGTGTCGCTAGAGTACTTTTTCATAATATAGTTATAGTGAAAATTGTACATCAGCGTTTTGCTCAAGTCTAGTATGCACATACCCACGTATGCGGGTCTATTTAATGTCAGCGTCTCTTTAACTTTGTGGACAGCGACTAAATTCTCGCTAAATATCTTGCAAGACACAAACGTAGGCTTTGAGACAAGCTTTTCTAACTTTTTCTCGGTGGTCACTAATCTTACATCCACACGCTTCCTCAAATTCTCCATTGTTTTTCCAAACACACTGTTGTTCATCAACTTGAAGAAATCCTTCTCGAAAGCGTTCTTAGCCGCAGTTCTTTTGACTGTGTTAAAGTCAATGTACTTGCCCAACCACTTGGACTGATCAAATTGTAGGACCCTATGAACCTTTTTGATTTTCAACCCAAGGTTCGTGTACAACTGCAGATTTCCATAGTGACACACATACTTTTTTTTGTCCATCAAATTAGTCACCAGCTTCCTCACGCCGCCAACACTCACGTTGAACTTATTTTTGATTTTCGCGCAGTACTCCGACAACATGTCAACAGTTATTTCCATCTTCTCAGGAGCCACTGGGTAATCGTTATGCAGGTCATGCAAATGGTCTGGATACTCCAAGTCGACTTCGAGCAGTAAGCCCTTTTTACTATTGTTGTGATAGTCGCATAGATTAACCTTTTCTATTTCTTTCTTAGTCAACCATTTAAAACCACCCGTAGGTAGACTTCGACTCATTGCCCATCCATACAAATTGTTGGCATCAAGGTACATCAAATACTTCGACTCTCTTGTGACACTGATAAATGTTGCAACGACACTCCACAACAGAAACTCGCGCAATACGTCGCAAACACAACACGATAGTAAGATTCGCTGTCGTCCCACTTTGACATGGTCTTTGACGTGGTGATTTGTAAGGTTGGTAGCTTTGACATGAAGTAGCTATTTTGGTTAACGAAAACTTTGAAGTTATTCACTGGATAATTTAACACATTCTCTGTTGGATAGCCATCCCAAAGCCCCCAATGGTTTTTATGGCCTTTTGGCAGTGGTTGGATAGTTCCACCGCCTTGCCATATTATTGGGAACTTGCTATTGTGTAGCCACTTCCACATGTTCTTGTCATTTTTGAAGGTTGCGCTGGTTATGTCTGTGCTGAGGATGTCGTTGTTTCTGAAATATATGTCGACACTCATGATCTTACCGTCTTGTGAAATATTTGGATAGAACTCGAATTTGCTTAAAGTAGCGTGGGGGTATCTTTTGATGAGGTCTGCCTTTGCGTCGTGTGTAGCCTTTGATGTGTTAGCCATCGCACGTTTGTAGTACTTTCCATAGTAGTCATGAAGGGCTTTCTGCATATATAATATACCATATGTTACACATAACACACGCTACGTTATATATGGTCAGGGTTGTAGTATTGATTAGAGGCCCAACGGAAACTGTGGATCTACCAGAGGCACTTTTGACGTTTGGCTCAGATCCTCACTTACTAGTGAAAAAAGCGACCATCTTTTGGGACTACGTTAACGTGGAGACCGGTGTGAATGATGAAATAAGTTACAACAGCAACAAACACGTTTTTGAGTCTGGGTACCACACTTTTAAAATGATTGCCGACGAATTGAGAGGATTAGGGGCTATCGAGCTAGTAGCCAACAAACACAATTCAAAGTGTGCGATAAGAACTGACCAACAATTAGAGCTGTTTAAATTTGGAGAACTCTTAGGGTTCAACGATAACACAACGATAACCACTAGTGGTTTGGTCAGCCCTAATGTTGTGGATGTTAACAAAGGGTTGAAGTATGTGCAAGTAGGTTGTAGCATTGTGAACAGACCTGAGAACATTGTTAGTGGTAGCAAAAGCGAGGTTATCGTCGAGCTACCATTGACCACCACCCAACCACTGAAGAGCTCCGCTCAACACTTCTTCAACATTGAGTCGAAGGTGTCGATAAACAAAGGCGCTTTTACGCAGCTGGTGTTTAATGTGACTGACCAAGATGGTAGTGGTGTCAACGTTGGTGACATATTGTTGGACTTGTATGCGACGCTCGAGTAGCTAACGTTAAACGCATGCTAAAGTAATGAGTCTAAACTACGGGTATGACTCTGGTGGTTACACTGAAAAGCGACGTGTAGACGACGGTCCTCAAAAGTTGACGGTGCTCGTTGAAGGTGTGGAGAAAGTTGTAACTTTTGACTACAGTGTAGTGGCCACACACGATAACCCACACATTGTAGTCAAGACAGCCACTGTGTTTTGGAGCTACAATAACGTGGCGAGTGATGTCGATATTCAATTCGTACTCGCTGCCACAGGAGGACCATCGTCGATAGCCGGGCCAACTCGAGTGGGTAAGGGCTACTACGACTTCGACGCGTTGGTTAGAGCTCTACGACACGCGCTCAGGGTGGTTTACGTAGACTTCGTGGTGGAGAAACTGATAGCCACAGGTAAAAGTAGGGTCAAAGTTCTGCCTTTGAGGTTTGGTGCCACCACTGTATACGAACTTAGGCTAGGTGACATTGGGCTTTTGCTTGGTTTTGCGAAGGACGCAGGAATTTCACCAGATGCTAGGTGGCATGACAGTCCAAACAAGATCGATATGAACAGAGGTCTAAAGTACGTAGAAGTCTCGTGCGACGCTGTTGAGACGGAGAGCAATGTGGGCACTGATGGGAAGCGTAGTAATGTGATCACAACATTGCCAGTGCCCACCGAGCAGTCTCTAGATGGGGGGATACAGCGCTACGCATACGTTGAGTCCAAGGTGAGAATTAAAAAAGGTATTTACTCAAGTATGACGTTTCGTGTCAAACCAAACAATGGTGACGCTGATGTTGGCGCGGTGCTATTGGAACTGTATATTGTGTAAATTATATGGAACTTGGTGTGGAAACAGAGCAAGGGTTGAGAGACATCTATTACAACCCCAAGACAGGGTACAGTGGTGTAGAGAGGTTGTATCGAAGTGTGTTGGGAGATGGATTGAAAGTAACTAGAAAAACAGTGAAAGAATGGTTGACAGCGCAGGACACTTACACTAGGTACAAACCCATCGTGAGAAGGCATAAGTTCCGCGCTACCTTCGTTGGATTTCTTGGTGAAGAGCTCCAAATGGACTTAGTGGACATGAGTAAGTACTCAAAACAGAACGGAGGTTATTATTGGATATTGACAGGCATTGAAATATTGAGTAGATACGCTTTTGGCATTGCAGTTTATAGAAAAGACACTAAGAACATGACTAAGGCTGTTGGAAAATTGTTGGTTGACTTTAAAGATCGGTTTGGGGTCACACCTAAGTTAGCGCAATTTGACGATGGACTTGAGTTCTACAACGTTGGTGTGAAAAGTTTGTTGGAAAAACACGGTGTTGAATATTTCAGCACTAAGAGCGATAAAAAGGCCGCTGTTGTTGAGCGTTTTAATAGAAGTCTGAAGAGTATTATGTGGAAGTACTTTTACACTCATGGGACGTACAAATGGATTGACGCTTTGGACCAGTTCGTGAGCAATTACAATAGCAGTGTGAATCGCAGTATTATGATGAAGCCAAAGGATGTTGATAAGTCAAACGAAGGCGAAGTTTGGACTACTTTGTTTGGTCACCAATTTGCAGACAACCCATTGCCAAAGTTTAGAGTTGGTCAATCAGTGAGAATTAGTAAGTACAAGAGTGTGTTCACAAAGGGTTACGAAGCCAACTTCACTGAAGAGCTGTTTAAAGTGGTAAAGGTTATTCGTGGTGATCCGAATGTGTACGAAATTGAGGATCACACCGGTGAACAGATTATTGGTAAATTTTATGAACAGGAATTATCGCTGGTCAATAAGAAACATGGCGACGATGTGTACAGAGTTGAAAAGGTGTTGAAAAGAAAGAAAGTCAGAGGGAAGAAGATGGCGTTGGTCAAATGGTTGGGTTATGAGAGCAAACATAATTCGTGGATACCAGAAAGCGACATTCAAAACGTGAGCTAATGTAATATGGCTGAGGGTGGGGAAGGTTTTGACGAGATTGAGATGGAGGACTTCGATAGACTTGATAGGTACACCGATGATCAAATAAATGACGAACTCGAAAAACTCACTCGAGATTATAATTTAATTGACGAAAAGTACGTTGGTGGTGGCATGCCAGACATCGAGCGTGTCAAGTATGGTAAATTGTATGAGAGAGTGAATAAATTGCAGGACGAACAGGATAAAAGAGGGGTTAAAGAAAAAGAGACGCCGTTTGTTGATGACGGCAAGACGGTGACTATAGAAGTCCCCGCAGCACCAACAGAAGGCTCCAAAACAGGTTTAGACAACATACCAAACACGGAGAGACTTGGACCAACCATAAACTCAGCGATAACGAGGGACAAAAAAGACTTCTTCAAAAACGCTCTAAGATTAGACATTAGAAAGGCAGATGGACTGAACTCAAAGGAACTCATTGATGGGTCAACCATAACTTTCGATAAGAGGGATAAGCAAAACGGTATTGTGTTTAGAGATGTAAAAGTTGTCATCTCAAGGAACCAAGGTAAGACGTTTCAGTATAGTAACGCAAAAGAAGCTGCTAAAGTCGTTAAAGAGTTCAAACAACTCATCAAGCGAGCTGGAAAGGAACACAAAAACACGTCAAGTGGCGTGGTTGACGCACAGTTGAGGTCTGAGGATATAGCGCCAACAGAATATTTAACAGACGCTATAGTCTCTACCGCTAGTGATAGGGTTGAAGACGAAGTAGAGTCACGAGAGAGTGAGCTAAACGCGACGGTCGCTACTGAAGAGGAGATAAGAGAGCTCGCAGGTGTATTGAGTCCAAAGGGTCCAAACGATATGAAGATACAAGCTTTAGAAATCATGGTTGATAGATACCGCTTGAAAGCTCTAAACGAGACTAACCTAGTGAAAGAACGATGGTATAAAAACATTAGTGAGACAGCCGAGTTGAAAGCGGATAGCATACGACTTCAGGAGGGTCTCAAACCAGAACATGAAGAAGCTAATAAAATTATTGTTGATGAGGTTAGAAACAATGACTTGTCTAGGTTAGAGAGATTCAAGAAATGGGCTAGAGAAAATATGGTTGGGTTGAGCGCTCTAGCGATTACGATAGCTGGAATTGTGACAACTGTTATTATCGCTGGGAGGTCTGCTGTTATGAAAGGCGCTAAAGCCACAAAGTCGTTCGCACAGGCTGTTAAGAATGCAATCATGAAGATGGGTCCATGGGCTGTTGGGTTGGCTAATTTAGTTTACAACGCGTTGACGTTGGGTGCAAAGGGTCTCGCATGGTTGGCTCAGAATCTGTGGGTACTCGCGGTGATATTTGCGTGGTTTGCTTACGACTATTATAAGCTAAAACGGTAGTGATAAAACATATGTAAAGTATATGAACGTCACGTCAGCAGAGTTGAGCCCCGGTTTTAGACGAGCGACCATGGGTGTCATAAAAGGGGCGAGAACGCAACACGTAATCACGTTGAACCCTAATAAGGCCAGTCCTGGCGAGGAACTCTACATTGACATACCGAAGCTCAAGGTTAGTAGCTGTTTGGTGCCTGGATCGTTGGGTCTAGTGTTCGACTTTAAGAATGCGAACGCCAAAAGCTGGTTCTTGAATAATGTTAGCAAGTTGTTGGTTGAGAAACTTGTTGTGAGACTAGCTGGGGAAACTGTGTATGACAACAATGGGGAAAATTACATTGGTGTCTATCGCGACCTTTGGGAAAGCGTTACTGCGCGAGACCAAATGATTGACTATGGTATTGGTGGTGAGAACTTGAGAAAGCTAATTTCTAAGGATGACAGTGGTGCGACGAGTGGGAACGTCGCTAAAGTTAGTGACGCGTTGATGTTTGGTGTGATTGGGACGAAGCAGCGGATTAAGCTCGGTAAGATCATGAACGACCATGGGTTGTACGCTCCTTTTAGCATGAACAACAACTTGCAGTATGTGATCACACTTCCGAAGGCCGCAGACATCATGGTGGCGCAATCCGGTAGCGCTGTGGGCGGATACACTCTGGAGAACCTCGAGCTTGAGTATGAGACGATTGATAACCAGGAGCTCGCTGACGAAATAGCGTCGGGCTATGCAAGTGGTCGTAGTTTGTCATATGAGCACATCACGTTGATGAAAACCACCGAATGGGACAAAGGCACGACCATTGTGAATGAAAACATTAATCTTCCAAGAAAAAGCATGAAGGCGATTGTGTTGCTATTCACGAATAAGGTGCGAACAGACAGCGAGGAGTTTCTTTACCCAAATATTGAGAGTGTTAGAGTCACAATTGAAGGTGTGCCAAATAGTGTGTACTCACAAGGCATCCCAAAGTCGAAGTTCTATGCAGAAGCGAAACGATTGTTTGGGTTGGGTGAAGAACACGCTCAGTTCATGACCATGCAGAGGTTCTATAAAGATGGCTTTGCGTTAGTCATCGACTTGAGGAGTGTTCAAGATAATCGCAATGTCGCCACTGGCAAAAACATTGTAAACACACAATCCGGCGTGCTTCTTGAAATCACTAAGGAAGCGACGACTGCAAATGTTATGTGCAGGGTGTTTGTGATGAGTGATGGGTTGGTCAACTTCATGAACAATGGGTTGCATTCAATCTGGAATTAAATCAAACACAATTTAATGGAAACTCCGTTTAATATGTTAATCGTTGGTATGACAGCTTGTGGTAAGACACATTATTTGCTAGAAACACTGGAATCTGAGTATCGTGGTAAATTTGACTACATTGTGTTGATTTGCCCTACTTTCGAGTGGAACAAAGCGTATCAAGATTGGAAATATGTGCGCGACCCCGACGTGTTAGCGATAGACTGCGCGCAAGACAGTGTCGACGCTGTTCTCAAGTGTGTAACAAATGTTTTTAAAGGCACTAACACTCTGATTGTGTTGGACGACTGTGCAAGTGGGCAGGACGTCAAGAATAGGACTAGTCAGTTGGTCAACTTAGCTTTTAGTGCGCGACATTTTATGTTGAGCGTCATTGTCATCACACAACAACTGACGTCGATCGCAAAACCGTATAGAGAAAACATTAGTAAGCTCATTTGCTTTTACTGTCCGAGCAGAAGTGATATGAAGGTTGTTATTGACGATTATTTTGGAAACATTAGCAAAGAGGAAGCGTCGGCGATTGTGACCGCATTAAAAAATAATAAGTACGCTAGACTTGAAATCTCACTGCGCTATCCATACAGTTACGAAGTTGTTATTCCGCAATAAAATATGGGTATAAGTAATAACGTGATGGTGAAACGCAAAAGTGAAGAAAACCCCACGATTGAGGAATTAGTTGAGGAGACCGCTGACACTTCGACTGTGGAAGACAACATTGACGTTAGGAGAGCCGAACTTATTAGACTGTCTGGTGACGGTGTGGTAAGCCAATCTGAAGCGTACATTAAAAAAGCGTCCGCAAAGGTTATCGACAAGATATGGCGCCAATATGAGTTGAAGAGAATGGAAATCGCAAACGCTTTTCTCACCGACTTGCTAATCAGCAAATTCGCTAGCTTACTAGATGGGTTGAACGCTATTGAGAACTCTGAGGAACTAAATGACGAGTTGCAAAAAGACCCGCTATTAAAGAAAGACGTCGAAAGCATTGTCGCGATTGTGACGCCGTACGTGCCTTTCTTAGGCTTGTTGTCGGGAGGAATCACAACGTCGAAATATGTGTACGATCACCATTTTAAAAGTGAGACAAACACTGAAAATAGTGAACAAACGGACTAATTCGCAAAACAACCGGCCACCTGTTAGTATGCAAATTAGTCAATGTTGTTAACCAATCAAAAGAGCGCCATTTTGCTCCCCATTTGGGTACTTGTTTGGATAAAATATTTGTCGTGGGCGCTGGTGTGGGTTGACCAATCAAAAGAGCGCCATTTCGCTATCCATTTGGATAAAACATCACCACTAGAATCAAAATCTAGTGGGTTTTTTTTCGCGCGTGAATTGGAAACGTGTCGGTCAAAAAAAGCGTGAAAATTTTGAAGCGACACAAATTTGTGAAAATGTTGAAACGACTATTTTTTAAACGTGACTGAAATGTGATTTGGTATAAATTCAGTATTGTTTCACGAGTCTTGCGCGTGTTTGACATTAATCGGTGGAGAGTGTGGGGAGGGGTGTGTCAAGCCAAATTAACGACCGCTGTAGTAGTATAGAACATGGCGGTGCGAGCTTATTCGACGTTATCCACAAGTGCGGGCACCGTGGCATCGCTAATTTTTGCGCTAAATCGCGATTTGGCGTAAAAATTAACGTTGCTATGGCACTCACATTTGTGGTTGGCGTCGCTGAGCTCGCACCGCCATGTTCTATACTACTATCAAGGAGGGTTATAACGAGAGATCGCTGTCTTATTCGTGCTTGATTGATTATATAAGCCATTTGTGCTGTGTGTTCAAATGATCCCGATATATGAGGGGTGAAGCCTTTTTGAATTCCGTGTTCGGCAAAGCTATTGGCGAGTAGGTAAGAGAACATTGCATTACGGAGACTTGAAGTGAATACTTTCAGTGGTGCGGATTGAAGAGTTATTGGACGGAAGTTTTCGGGAAGATTAGTATCGTTTTTCTTGTGTATTAATATGGTGCAAGCTTTCTTCCATTCATCAGGAACAGTTCCGGAAAGCCAGACGGCTTCAATTAGTTCGGTTAAATATGTTCGGAGGTATGGACAACGTTAAAACATATAATGGAGATTTGATCAAGAGGACATGGTGAGCCAGATGTTTTCATTTTACGAATAATGTTTAGATAGATAGATAGATGATTTTATTCAGTTTTAAAAGACTTTACAGCTATAATGGCTGAATTGCGTTAAAACTTTACAATTATAAATAAAGTTAAAAACCTAAAGATTAAAAATATTAGAATTACTAACAATAAAATAATTCTTAAACCGATCAGTTTTGGCTCTAGGAACGTTAAGTTGTCTCTTATGTCTTAGCTGGTATTTACAGTTATTTTCAGATGGAAGCAGAGATCTGAGTTTGTGGGATTGGTCTTGAGTGATCTCATTAAACAACTTGCACGTCAACAGCTGCCTACGTTCGAAGAGGCGAGACAGACCACTTTCTTCGATCGAGTCTGTGTAAGGCATCCATGGATAAATTATTCTTAGAGCTCTCTTCTGCAACCTTTCGATGTCGTCTGATAGATACTTGGGTAGCGAGTTGTGATAAACAGGGCATGCATATTCAAAGATCGGGCGAATACAGGTAGTATAAAATTTCAAAAGATCTTTGGTTGGAATGGCAGCTCTTTTGAGTTGTCTCAAAAAATAGAAACGAGATGCAGCCTTCTTGGTTGTTTTCGATATATGAGAGTTCCATTTTAAGTCGCTCGATATATTCAAGCCCAGTAACTTTACTTGTTGGACGATCTCCAGTGGCTTTTCATTGACCATCACCGGTTCAAATTGGGGATTAGACTTGGCGAATGAGATCCTGAGTTCTTTACATTTTGTTTCATTCATTTGAAATCTATTAGCATGAGCTTTGTCTGAGAACTCTGACACTGCATTTTGAATCGTGCTCGCATTATCTCTCTCCACGCACTCTGACATAGTGGTGTCATCCACAAACTTCCACATGTCAGTATTAGTGACGTCGATGTCATCGATCAAGAGTAAAAAAAGCCATGGCCCCAATTTGGTCCCCTGGGGAACACCTGCTGGAATATCCCTCCATTCTATTTATTAACTTTACAACCAAGCAAGAAAGCAAAATAATTAATACAACGGTTAAAAATAAAAAAATAGACAAAAACAGAGCAGTCTTGAACATGGTTGAAGGTATGGTCAACAGGACATGTGTCCCATGTGAAGACCAACCTGACAAAAAATTACAGAATATACATAAATTAAAGACAAGGACTAATACACTAATAACATATGATAGGACAGATTAAGAACAGCAGCTTAAGTTATATGAACGGCACTTAGAGCAGTACGTTTTCCAAGTGCGCATTCTGTTTACATCGAAAGAAGAGTCTAATTGAGAAGAGTAGTATATATAAAGTTGGTGTTTAAAAGAGAAAACAGACGTACTATTACGGATGATCGGAGATAGATTGTTCCAGAGAAAGACAATTCGATTAAAAAAGGAGTTCCTAAAAAGAGAGGTCCTGCAAGGATTGACTTGAAGCAAATTGTCCTTGCTAGAACGGGTGCGAGACGAGAGGTGAGAAGAAAAGGTAACAAAAGAGGATGTCTAGATCGTAAAGGCCTTCTTTACATTTGAAAAAAAAGATGAGATCCTTTATTTCAAGCCAGTACGATATAGGTAGTAATTTCAGCTTTTTAAGCCGCTCAGGATAAGACAAATCGTAGTCTTGTAGTATAAATTTGGTAGCTCGTCTTTGAACTCCCTCCAGGAACGCAAGATCACGTGACGAACCTTGAGGTGCCCAGATCTCACTAGCGTGAGACAAGTGAGATCGGACGAGAGCAAGATAGAGTAGCCGACGGCAGCGAGTATCAATTAATTTAGTGCAGTTCCTGCGAAGAAAGCCAAGCAAGCGGTTGGCTTTGGCAGTACAACTGGCAATATGAGGGGACCATTTAAGGTCATTGCTGACAACCACACCCAAGTCGACTTGATTAGAAACACTCTTGATTGGTTCATTGTTGAGGTAATAGGAATGAGTTGGAGGGTTTCGTTTGCGAGATACTCTGAGCAGGAGCGTCTTTGATGCATTAAATTTCAGTTGCCAGGACAGCGACCAGTTGCACATAGAGTCGAGATCAACCTGGAGCAGATCTCGTTCTGCTGATGACTGAATTGCGCGGTAACATTTACTATCATCAGCAAATAGTGCAACAGTACTGTTCCTGGTTACCTTTGGAAGATCATTTACATACAAAGTGAAAAGAAGAGGACCTATGACACTACCTTGTGGCACACCAGATGTAACGTTAAGGAAAGATGAATAAACTCCTTCAATAACGACACGCTGTTTTCGATCACGAAGGTAATCGGCGAACCAGTTAAGAAGTGGACCGGCAATTCCATAATTTTTCAGTTTGGACAAGAGTTTGCTGTGAGACACAGAGTCGAAAGCTTTAGCGAAATCGAGATAAATAAGGTCGATTTCTTTACCGGAATCAAGAGCACTGCCAATGTCATGAAACACTTTAAGCAGTTGAGTAACACAGGACCTATTGCAGCGGAAGCCGTGTTGAAGGTCGTACAAAGAGTTTTTAATGAAAAAAGAAACCTGACTGAAAATCAAACGTTCAAATACTTTAGAGACTTGGGAGAGTAATGAAATAGGTCTGTAGTTGGTGACTTGATGAGCATCACCTTTCTTAGGTATTGGAACCACATTAGCAAATTTCCATTCAGAAGGAAATAAACCTTGTTGGAGAGACAATTGGAAGAGAGCAGCCAAAGACGGGGCGATGACTTCAGAACATCGTTTTAAAATGTAAGCTGGTATGCCATCAGGGCCAGTAGCCTTGGAGGGTGACAAATTGGATAACAACGACTGAACTTCGGATTCAGATACAATTATTGAGTCAAGAGAATTAATTGTTGACTTGGAGGGAGAAACAAGAGGTGAAGAACTAATATCGGAGTTAAAGACTGACGCAAAATAGCTATTAAAAGCATCAGCCTTTTCCTCTGCAGTAGATAGTTTAAGACCTCCTAACTTCATTACATCAGGTAGTGAAGATTTCGAAGTTTTAGACTTAAAAAATCTCCAAAATAATTTGGAATTGTTATACACGGATTCAGAAAGTCCAGAGAGAAATTCTCTCTTCTTGGCATTAATCCAACACTTGACATGTTGCCGAGTCTTGCGAAATTTCTCCCACAGTTGAGGCGAGTTCTTGGCCTTTGCTTTTCTCCTAAGGGACTCCTTCATGTTTATGGCGTGAAGTAGATCCTTGGTGATATAAGGAGGCGTGAAGGAACGCTTCAGCTTTGTTTTCGGAATAAAATAGTCTACAGCGGCAAGGAAAGCGTCTTTCCACTTAGACCAGGCGAGATTAATGTCGTCGGGCTCACTGAGAACTATATCAACTAATTGCGTGTTCCGAAGACAGTTTATGAGACCATCGAAGTCTCCCTTTGAATAATTATAAACTAGGCGCTCTGTGGATTGTTTTGGTTGTTGATGGAGTTTTAAGTCAAAAGTTATAGCTTTATGATCCGAGTGTAAAGAGATGGAGTCGTCATCAGTAACTTCGAAGTTGTCGGTCAAATGTTCATTTGTAGTGAGAACCAAGTCGATGACGTTATTGCCGCGTGTAGGTGAATTGATTAATTGGAAGAAACTAAAGTCTGTGATAATGTCAATAAAACTAGTTTCTGATCCTATGGTAGAGAAACCTGATCCGTTGGTCCATTGAATATTAGGATAATTAAAATCGCCAATTAAAACAACATCTCTAAATTGAGAATCTGCAACAAATTTCAAGAAACGGTTCAGTTCATGTAGGAATTCACTAGAAGAATCAGGTGGGCGATAACACACAGCGACAAGAACTTTGTTAAATGGCGATTTAATAACAACAGAAGCAAGTTCCAATGAATCTGAAACAAAGTCAGTAGGTTCAGTTTTGACTGAATCCTTAACAGCTAACAGGACACCACCTCCCCTTTTGCCAGTTTGTCGATCTCGCCGAATAAACTTGTACCCGACAGGTAGAATTTCACCATCACTAACGTGGTTGGAGAGCCAAGTCTCTACAAGAGCAATGACGTCTATACTGTTGCCATAAACAATATCTTGTAAACAGGATAGCTTGTTTAGGACACAGTTCGTTTTAGGGTCATGATAATTTGCCTTCAAACTTCTGACGTTCTGATACAAAACGTTCAGCGAACCACCGGGTCCGGGATTGGTTTGAACATCGCCGGATAAACTGATCAGAGTGAATGATAGGTAGGAGGCATAAAGTAGAAAACGGTATCCAAAAATAGGTTTCATTGAAGAGTTCGACAACGGTCGTTGTTTTACCTTTAACCAACGAGTGTGACCATTAACCAAAGTTTTTATAATTGTGACATTGGTACTAACGCACAACAGCTTCTGGTTAGATAGACTTGTTGCAGTACTGATTTTCCAAAGATAAACGCCGTGAAATGATAAGAAAAAGTAGGCGAAAATTAACAATTTTCTGGAGCAAATAGTTTTGAGATCGGTGGCCATGATCATATAATATTATAGCCGATACTAGACACGCGGAAGAGTAAATATCAGGGGAAATCCCGTACACACTTGTAGAAACGAAGAAAGTGTCAAGAAGCGAAGTCTCAGGTTGCGAAGGCCAAAGTTCAAACGAAGACAGGCTTGGGAAAACAACCAGATAAATGTAAAATCATGAAAAATTCAAAATTCACGGTAAATATAGAAAAGTTACTTGAACAGGAAGATAAGACCACAAAAACCAAATAAATGACGAAGTTGAGACCAGCCTGATGCACGGAGAGCGTAGAAAAGTCAGGAAATCTGATACTCAGGACTCCAAGTTAAAGCGATCTGTCGACGGGCTGTGAGACCAACGGTCAAACATAAAATTTAGGAAAATTCAAAATTCATAACAGTTACGAAAGTAAAACTTGGACAAGAGGACAGGAACACCAAATCCGAATAAATGATGAAGTTGTTGTTGACCAACTGAACGAACAACGAAGAAAATACACGAAGACAAAACCACGAATTACTGTGACGAGACAGCCAAACGGACAAATTAAATTTCCAAATTGATCCACGAGAAATAATAAATCACTCCGAAAAAAACAGCACAGAATGATAACGACACTTATAACGATAAAATAACCAAACTTGACAAAAATGACACGACTGGAAAAAACAGTTTAGAGATGATTAGGGCTTAGACACCGAGACCGGTTCTGCCCACCTTCGATTTCCGAGAATAATTGATTTGATTTGCAGTCATCCGCCAATTTGACTCGCTGCTTGCGATGTTTCAGAAAATCTATGATCCAACATTCGATCTTATAAGGGATGTTTAAGGTCGCGAGTTTCGTGGCAAGAATGTTATGATCGATTAAATCAAAAGCCTTGCGAAAATCAAAGAGGACAACTCTTGTAGTGGCACCATTTCCGTCAGTATCTTTTGTCCATTTATGGAACATAGAGATTAAAGCGAAAGTTGCGGAGGACTTGGGGATGGCGCCAAATTGGTTTTCCTTTATCTTGGCCAAAATTGCTGGTTTCATATAATCTTCGACAACAAATTCTTCCGCAATTTTTGACATGATTGGTGTCAGTGAAATTGGACGCAGGTCTTTATTTATATCCTTAGGTGGATTTTGTTTTGGGATTGGCACTATATCAGCTGATTTCCAAATAGGAGGGAGGCAACCTTCACGATAAGAGCTATTAAGGATGTCTGAAACGGGGTCAGCCAGTAGATCAGCATTCTCTTTTAATAACCAGGCCGGGGTATTATCAGGCCCTTGTGCTTTAGTGGAGTTCAAAGTCGATAACTTCTTATAAACTGAGTAGGATGAAACTGTAAGTGACGTCACCACAGAGTCGTTAACCGAACTTCGAACTGGCTGGAAGTTGGATGGAAGTGGCACAAAGTCACTCATTGGAGATAGGAAGGCATCATTGATGTTGTTCGCCAATTCTATAACATGTCGTGTGCTCCTAGCTGATGTAACAACTTGGTGGAATCGTCTCGCCTTCCTGAGGTAGATGCCATGCCGCTTAGTTTTTTAACCTCCTTCCACCAAAGGGAAGGCTTACACTCATTTAAATGGCTGACCTTAGCTTTGTAGTACTTTTCCCGGCAAATCTTACGTTCTCGATTAACGCGATTACGCAGAAGTCGAAAGTTAACCATGTTACCATTCGATAATGCAGACTGGCGACTCTTAATAAGGTTCTTAAATGTTGAGTTCATCCAAGGTGGTTCGTTTGAATGGATAGTTTTAGATCGCAAAGGAAGGATGAAGTCAAAACCCGTCTTGATAATAGTATCAAATAATAAGACTTTCTCCGCACATGACTCCACAGCTCCGAGGAGGCTTGGTACGTCAACTTGTTGAAGGTACGACCGCATAGCCAAACGGCTGCTTAGGCGTAAATCTCTTTTTTTGACAGTAAACTGGCCTCTTGGCAGGTGGACACGTTGTTTCGGTTGAACTTCAACAGATACATGGTCAGATAGACCGAAGTTCGGACGCTTTACTGGTGTATTGTAAAAATTCTGAAGGTTAGTTAGAATTAAATCCAGTTTGTTAGAACCTCTAGTTGCAAAAGGCACGATTTGCTTCAAATTAAAAATATGTTTAAGTTTGTTGATAACATGTCTAAGATGATTGAAATCGCCAAGAATAATCACTCCGCAATTGACGTACTGGGATTCGATTAGTGTCAGTTTTTCAATCAAATAGTTAGGCATTGATGCATTGTCTGCACGCGGCGGATGGTAAAGTACTCCCACAACAATTGTACTGAAACCCCTTGGGAGACGAGTTGGCTGTAATTTAACCCACAGAACTTCGAGAACTGGGTCAAGTAAATCATGAAGAACGGAATATTTGGTTACATTTGTTGATAAGTTGGAGGTTCAAGGTTAAATTCGATAATGGGATCGGGTAACATTGGAATCCAACTTGGAATTTGAAATATTTTGTTTGGGTTGATCTTGGTCAAAACTGTCTTAAAATACTTTAAACAATCGTCCATATTGAAGGTAGGGAGAATCGATTCGTTGCAATTAATAATTTTCTTCACATATCCCCAGAAATTACGTTCAAAGTATTTGTCGTGGTTGAACGATTCGTCGGTATTATTAGGAACGTTGTCATTAGTTGGGTTGGATTTGAGCTTATTACGCACGAGACGAGAGACATATTTAATTTCGGCAAGATCAGAGTTTGATGATTTAAGTAGTTTCAGTGCTTTCTTCAAGTTCTTTATGCTGTGATTCTTGTATTTATTATTGAGTAAATTATCCGACAGACATTTCACAAGGCCAAAGTTATCAGCAAAGTAGTTGTAGATTGTGTCATTTAGTACTTTAATTGATGTATTTAAATCGTTACTTTTGATTGGTGGATTAGACATTAATGAAAATTTGAAATCTTCGTTGGCCGTTAGCCATTCTGAATTGGTTTTAGGAAGATTTATACCTTTTTTTAACTCAGGATACTCGTCATCTTGATTAGTATTGTAGAATGAGGTGCTGTCAATGTCATCTGTTCAAATACATTCTCTAGTAGCTCGTGATTTAGCCCCAAGATGACCCGACAACTACGTTGATGCATCTTCATACCTCGAGCTCCTTTACAAACCTTTCCGCAACAACACTTGGTTCCCGACTTTTTAACTCTTTCCATACGGCTGAAAAACATCAAAAATTGAACGACCACGTTGTTCTATTGATATCTCTTGAAATAACCATAACTGTTGCGAAAGCTATACATTTTCTGGAAGCCCAATAAACCGGCTTTTACTTGTTCTTTTAAATTTCCCGAACAAAACACATTATGTTAATATAAATTAGCATTAATTATCATAAAACAGGTTGAAAAAGTTACATTTTTCCAGAAAAGGCCATCTTGCACGCCCGCGTAGCATCTTGAAAACTCAAAATGCCACCAATCGCAGAGTTGTTTATGAAATCAAATCAAACTTGGCGTGTGCGTGGATTTCATGTTCCTGGCGCTTGTCGAATTTCAATTTTTAATCTTGCGTTACCGTGTGCCGTGTTTTTCGATTGACGACTTTGCGGGTCTTCAATGACCCATTTTAACTGCGCCCGTAGGGAAAGAGTTAATATACAATGGCCGATATTTTTTCGCATCGATCAATTTTATATTTTCGCCTGAATTTTTCATCATCGTTGTAAGTCGGCTAAAAAACACACATATCAAATTTTAAGCCAATTTGGTGAATTATTTCCTACATTTCTAAACACGGTGAATTTTGACCTTTTTGACCCACATGCACATAACGTATTGTCTTTGTAGTGTATAGATAGCTTGCGTATATATTTAAAAGTATGAGCTCCCGTGCGGGTGGACCGGTGCGGGTGGGATCTCTGCAGAAACTCTGCTTCGGGTAACCCTTACATAATTCCTCTCATTGAGGGGGGTAGGGTGGAGCAGAGAAGGGGGTTCATTTTTTGTCACTGACCATTTTTTTGCTTTGTTAAACTGTATTTACATTGATTATTTTCAATTCAACAGATAATAAACTGCTTTTCCTTTCACGCTTTTTCTTCGATTATTTTCAATTTACCTATTATTGCTTATTAACTCTTACCATACGGCTGAAAAACATCAAAAATTGAACGACCACGTTGTTCTATTGATATCTCTTGAAATAACCATAACTGTTGCGAAAGCTATACATTTTCTGGAAGCCCAATAAACCGGCTTTTACTTGTTCTTTTAAATTTCCCGAACAAAACACATTATGTTAATATAAATTAGCATTAATTATCATAAAACAGGTTGAAAAAGTTACATTTTTCCAGAAAAGGCCATCTTGCACGCCCGCGTAGCATCTTGAAAACTCAAAATGCCACCAATCGCAGAGTTGTTTATGAAATCAAATCAAACTTGGCGTGTGCGTGGATTTCATGTTCCTGGCGCTTGTCGAATTTCAATTTTTAATCTTGCGTTACCGTGTGCCGTGTTTTTCGATTGACGACTTTGCGGGTCTTCAATGACCCATTTTAACTGCGCCCGTAGGGAAAGAGTTAATAACGGCTGTAGTTGGCGAACTGATGACGGGTTCCGCATTTATTCCATGTGATGCACGATGGTTAGAATGAACATTTGAATTACGATCATTCATCTTGTCTTTACAACGCCATTGATGACGACCAAGGGACACAAAATCTTTTCCACAAAATGAACATATAACACAGGACAAAAGTAGACAAATAAAACTTGAACGGATCATAATTAATATTAATGATCCGAAATTCGTAGATTGTAAATCAAGTAAGTAAATTTCGGTTAAACTTTAGACATGTGCAAAACACATGCTCGATGCTCGATGTCGATAATAGTAATAATAATAATAGTAATAATAATAATAATAATAATAATAATAATATACCAATCATAATAGGTGCATTGGGCTCAGTACCAAAGGATCTACAGTCCTACCTCAAAAAACTAGATATCCCCTATGATTTGAATATCTTACAACACTCAGTGCTAGGCACAGCCAACATCCTCCGAAAGGTACTAGCGATGGAGTGAAGAACGTCAGAAGAATCACTGGCTTAAGTTGAAGAAACCTGTCAGTGAGGATTAAATACCGGTATACCTTTACCGTGAAACACAAAACAAATAATAATAATAATAATAATAATAATAATAATAATAATAATAATAATCAAAGTAAACCAAAGTAGTTTGCCTACCAAAGTAGCAAGCATCATATCGATGTGTGAGCAGATGGTGGAAACCAGAATGAGGATTCAGATATCTGGAAGAATTGTGGAGACCACATTATGTAGATTGTGTAACCAGGATGCCCCAAAATAGTTGCAATAGAGACGACAACTAGGCATGGCCGAGCACTACAGGTAGCAGCATTCGAACGGCTGAAGCAAGAAAGGGTGTGCCAATCCAACGACCTGTGGTACCAGGAAAAATGGTGTAGGGGGAGAGTGGTTGAGTCAGAAACGAGACGATTAAGATGGGATTATGAATTTGCCACTGTGAAATCGACTCATCATCGTCGGCCTGACTTGGTCTTAGATTACTTGGATGAAAAGAAAATGGTAATCTGTGACATGGCAAGCCCTCAAGACTCAAGAGCAGAATGTGGAATTAAAAGAAGAGGAAAAAAAGAATAACTACAGACCCCTTATGTATGAGTTGCGGATTCAAAATGAAGGATGGCACATTGAGTTTGTTCCACTGGTCATTGGATGTTTTGGGAAGGTGCACAACCTAAAGGGTTCATTGTCCAAATTCATAATCAAAGAAAGACTAGAGTGGACGATGGCAGAGATGCTACGTGTGATACTGTTTGGAGAATCAACAGTGCGAAAAATATTGAGTGCACTATTGTCGTGAACTGTATATATCAGTAAATTACAGTGAACACATGGTGATTAAATGTAATACGTTTTGGCCGAGAACCACCTGGTCCGGTTAAGTTGAAATCTAATTTAATCCAAAAAATTTAATCCATAAAATCTAAAGTTCATTTACGTACTCGATTCCTAAATTTTATTAAAAAGAAAAACAAAAAAAGTTCCGATATTAAAAGGATTCAAGTTCATAAAATTACAAGTCCTGACATCAAAGACCACGTTCCGGTATTAAAAGTTCGAGTCCATAAAATTACTATTGAATGGCTCCCTCAATAGTTTCGACATCAAAGTCCACATTCCTAACATCACAAGTGACTCTCCTGATTGTCCTAGAACCTCTTAAGCAGATGAGGGCGGATTTTAATAATGCAAACGACGTTTTTGCTCTGATCCAAGAGACCGTCTTACTCGCATACTGTTTTTTTTGTTTTTATTTTACTTCGCCTTGATTATGTAGTTTATCATAGTGAAATTTACATTTATAAAGATTCTATATTACAAGGCTTGTAAAACCGCAACAGCAATCGCCAATTACTGCGGTTCTATTAGTATAGGAAATAACACGGTCCGAGAATAACCAATTAAAAATTGCACGCGTGCTCGGCGAAACATTCACAATACCACGAGTGCGAAGCACGAGTGGTACTACTATGAATGCCAAACACAAGTGCGACTCCTCACCAATTCCTCTAGAACAAGTGTTATTTCCTTTTAATACCTTTTCAATCAATTTTACGTGTTCCTAAATACTCCTAAATGTTACTACGAAGCGGGAAAACGGATGTTTGTAATATTAATATCCAAACATCCCGGATGTGATTTTTTACTAGGGGTATTAATTTTAAAGTGCATATACGAGAATTTTCAATTTTTTTTCTAAAAATCGGCCGTATCGGGACGAGTCTAACGATATATAACATATCTTAAACCGATAAAAACTTCTCGAGATATCTTGTTCCAAACATGCGTTTTTCAAAACATGGCCGGGAGAAAAGAGTCTGAGTCCGAATAACGCTGATGACGTCAAATCGGGAACAAGCTGTAAGACGACTACAGTTGTTTACTTGGTTTTACCGATCCAACTTCGGACAAAATGCCTTAGCGATGCGTTGTATACGGGTGTTCCAACAAGACAGACCCTGAGAATGGTATAATACTGCATAAGATACCTTATGCTGGTGATTTGAGACTGGAGGCAATAGAAAGACGGCAACGTTGGATAGATTTTGTCAAGCGCGCAAAATGGGAACCTTCCAGGTCAAGCTGCGTATGCGACTAAATACTTCAATCCAGACGATTATGTTGGAAAACTTGGTAATGAAATTGGAATAACCTCCTATAAATATCCGTATTTATCGCAGATGATCGCGGCAACAATGGCTAGCGGCAACAGCGAACGATGCAAGGTGAGAACATATTTTAAATCATTTTTATCACAAACAAGCCACTATAAATAACTATTTACTATAACTATAAATAACAGACCAAGGAAATATTGTCATTGAACATCTTGTCAGCTGCAAGTCCTCTCCAGTTACAGGTACTGACTTAATTAAATACATCTGCTATTAAAGCCACTTTTCCATATGATAACTCATGTACTTACTATATATTTATCTATTTTTTTGTAATTTCCAAATTATGTTTGTTTGAAGTTTGATGAGCATCATGAGCCAATGCAATTGGAAACCGAATTAATTACATAATAACATGAACAAATTGTCTTTATGGCACAATGATTTTTAGGATTACTAAAGTATTTTAACAAGTTTTTTACTTTGTGTTATTTTGTAGTATCTCAAGTTGAGGAAACAACACAAAGCCAAAGAGCCAAGCTACACTACCACCCCATGCATGAAGGGTCATAAGAATGTTTCAGATTGCCCAAGGCAATCAATATAAAGTTGTTATAAATTGTGTTATATCAGTCTGAGTACTTGTTTTAAATTTTGTTCGAATTGACTTATCGATACACAGATGATGGTTATAATATTATTATCAGCCTTCCCAATGTACCATCGACAAGCTGAGAGAATACATTTTCTATATGATATTGATCGTACAAACCTCAAAAAGTTTAAATGTTGTGTCACTAGATTGAAATAAATAAATAAAAAGCTAAGCGCCTGTTCCTATGCAATTATGAAAAGTTGGTGGAGAAATTATTGACTACTGAGGGACAATATATTATTTTAGTTTAGGAGGAATTAGCCCAAATAAGATAAATGACCCTGCAAGTGATATTTACTGTACTAATAGTTGATGTGCACCATCATGTGTTACACATCATTCTGGATTTCGCGTGAATAAATTGGCTTTAAGATTATCAGCTTCGAAGTATATAACTAAAGTCGTAAATAAAGGTCGTCGCTGTAAGTAGAATTTTGCTGTTTTGATGGTGGCGTTTCGACATCTTGTAGGACGTCGTCAGAACTCAATGCTTTCACGCAACTCTTAATCTCTTGGCAGCACTGAGTTTCGCACTCGTTCTGGAGTTTCATTTGCACCGAGACAATATCAGCAACCGATAATAGTAATCGTGCATTGGTCAGTCGTCATTTTGGTGTCGAGTGTCGACGCAATGAGAAAAAGTTACTTCGGAACTCCGCCGTCTAATCGTTCTTGAAGAGCCTCAACGCAAATCTTCTCTCTCTTTATCTTCTTCGTATGTCCGAACCCATTCTTCATCAGCAATTGGTTCATCGTCATATGGAAGGACAACCGCACCGTCTCTCCAGCTCAAGGGGAAGCTGCATCTAGTGAAGCAGATTTTCATTCCTCTACCTCGGTTCATAGTTGTCAGATAAGTCGAAATGCGTGTCCACTGTTGAACTTTCGTCTGACTAAGATCCAGATGTATACATTGTCACAAAATACAGAGTAATCGATAAATCGCTGCAGCTGTCTCTCCAAACTATAGTAAACAACTGCAGTCATCTTACAAGCTTGTTCCCGATTTGACGTCATCAGCGTTATTCGGACTCATACTCTTTTCTCCCGGCCATGTTTTGGAAAAACAATTTTTTTGCTATGTTTGATGCAAGATATCTCGAGATGTTTTTATCCGTTTAAAGTATATTATATATCGTTAGAATCGTCTCGACACGGCCGATTTTTAGAAAAAAATTGAAAATTCTCGTATATGCACTTTAAATACCCCAGTAAAAACAAATGTTAATTTAATACTGATGACATTTGCCAATAAGGAATGAGTAAAATTGATTGAAATGGTATTACAACAATAATACAACAAAATTACTACAACAACGTTAATTATATCACGATTGAGTCGGTTTTCTTGATATACCGCGGGTTGTATATAGCATACCGCCCTATGAATACTAATTTGTAAGAAATAAGAAAAAAACTACGAAAATCTTTGTCCAAGGTGGATAAGTGGACAAAACTTTGGAAAAATGGACAAAACCTCCTTAATCATGAATTAAATTAGAAGTTATTGAACCGACCTTAATTGGTCAATTAGTTGTTTACAAACCGAGGGCGCAGCCCGAGGTTTATAAACAACTAATTGACCTCGGCCGGTTCGGGGTATTTCTTCAGGCAGCGCGTTCCATACTCTTGTAGCTCTTACCAAGTACGATCTGCCATATGTACATGTTCTGTAAGATCGCTCTTTGAAAACGCTGTTGTCCGTTTTAGATTGAGATCTTGTAGCTATACTAGGTTGGTTTTTTTGGGGAAGAATAGATGTATCAAAGTCCATTGGTTGCTTTAAAGAAGAATATCATGTCTAAGTATTCATGCCAGTATAGGATAGAGGAAGTAGGTTTGTCGCAATTACTCTATTCGTGTAGGTAATTTCACTTTGGAAGGAAGACGAAGGATATATTTCGTAGCGCGTCGTTGAACCCGTTCAATATTTTTGATCAGCTCAACTGTCTGAGGGGCCCAAACTTGCGTCGCATATCCAAGATGAGGACGGACTATTGCCAGGTAGATGGTACGTCTGGTGGTGGTGGTGGTGGCGTTGACGCTTTTTGTAATTCTTCTCACGTACCCCAGGATGCTGTTGGCTTTTGCTGATTGTGAATGAACCTGCTTTTTCCACGTCAGGTCAGAGGATATCCATACTCCAAGGCGAGACCAACTGCGTGCAGTACTCGAGTTCGGTCTTGTCCATGGAGTATGGTATCATAATGCGGTTCTTTTTCCTTGATATTGTCTGAACCTTGCACTTTGTCTGGTTAAATGCAAGGTTCGAAGACAATGACCATTAACGTTGTTCAAGCCCTGTTGCAGTAGATTGTTGTCCGCTTCTGTTGATATACACTTGAACAATTTTGTGTCATCAGCAAAGGTCGCTATTGTAGTCGATGAGGATACTACATCGGGTAGGTCGTTAACATACAGAAGGAAAAGCATTGGTCCAAGGATGGATCCCTGAGGCACGCCAGAAGTCACTGGTAAAGACGGAGATGTTGTTCCGAGTACTGTGACTTGTTGTCGACGATTTATGAGGTACGCTTGAAACCAAGAGAGCAAGCTGCCATGGAATCCAAAGTGATAGAGTTTATCAATGATCTTCTTCTGACTTACTTTATCAAATGCTTTGGTCATATCAAGGTATACGACATCGATCTGCTTTCATTTATCTAGATGGTTTCCAATTTCGTCTAGAGCCACCAGCTCCGCAAGGCGACTGTGATATCTCAAACATTCCTGGCCCATTCCGCCGGTTGTGGTAAATATTAAGGGCGTGAATGTTCCATGCTCAATGTCGAGAACTCTCCTTGAGTACTGGCGCTTCTTCTCGTTCTCATGCATTCGGTAGATCTGTTGTGGCTCTAGGTCCTTATATGATTCGGCGTTCGGGTGGCAGACTCTGACATCAAAGAATGCCGAACGTTGGGGTTCCCAGAAGCCACGTGCATGAATATCCAGCCTTGCGTCTTGTGCTTTGTTAGCTCCTCTGCTCAGCTGTTCTCCATTGATGTCTTGAAGGACGGGTTCGGCTTCAACATCACTGCATACTGTACGTAGGTTCAGCTTCCAGGTCTCTCAACTCATTATGTCGTTGGATGACAAATCCACCTCGTTTGCAAATCATGGCATGATCTATCGTAAAGGCTTCCCCACATACAGAAGTGGAGGGAATATCATCAATCAGTGAAGGAAAATTTCGAGTATTGGAATGTATACAAGACCAAATAAGACAAATAATAATATATATAAGACCAAACCGGGACCAGTTGTGAAAAATGCAACTTAGAGGCCCTCCGGCTGGGATTGAACCTGCGATGCTAGTGCAGTGCTCTGACAGTTGTCACGGAAGCCACGGAAGCCGTTGCCAACACTCGAAATTTTCCTTCACCAAAAATCCTTAGAACCTGTAATTTAATCGAGTGAAATGCCAAATATTACTTGTAATATGCCCAGAATCTTATCGCGGCATTACCACCACTATATATATATATACAGAACGCGTGGCTGGGCTCTCGGCAACGGCTTCCGTGGCTCAGTTGTCAGAGCACTACACTAGCATCGCAGGGTCGGGTTCAATTCCAGCCGGAGAGCCTCTCTCTCTATATATATATATTGCAAATAAGAATCCTCTCAATCCTTCTCAAGTTTAAAAACATTAATATATCAAATCACGATAAAACTTTATTTAGTCAACGTTTCGGGGCAAGTCGCTTTGTCAAGACGTCTTGTCGGAAATAGATTAATCTCGACAATAGTCACAAATTGAAAGGTTTGTTTAATCACGGTTTATACTCAGTTTTTGCTCTCACTTGCTCGCTCTCTCGCTTCGAATGCCAACAAGTAATTTTCCCCGCCCCCGCATCACATTCTGTTCACGTGAGTAGGCAGTAGCCGGAAATGAATCCTAAATCTAATAGTACGATTTCTCACACTCTCCCCCTATTTGACTCGTGTCGCGTCAAATATTCAAATAACCAAACTGTAAACATAACATGGTGTTAGTTATAAAGTCAAGTTCATAAAGTTCACTATTTCTCTGATCAGTTCTAGTCTTCTTGCAGCTCATCCTGGGCGATTTCAGCTATACGTTGACGTGCGATCGTTGCTGCTGCTCTCGATCTCTGAGGTCGTGATCTCTGAGGTCGTTCAAGATAGGATTTTCCCGCTCTCAACCGCACTCCCCTTGCTATCCCATCTCTCCCTTCGGATTGTCCACTATTTCCCTCTGTTTCGTTCATCGTCCTTACTAAGAACATTGTCTCCAGGTGTCACCGTCATTTCCTTTGTCTTGTGTTTGAGGTTGTGACGTTCTCTCAGGGACTTAAGGTACTCTGACGTCCATCTTGACCACAAACCATCTTTGCACCTTCGCAGGTATCTGTCTCGTTTCCTCAGGTCAACATCTTCGACAGCATCAACGTCTTCTTCTGGGATTTGGTTTGGTTGTCCGAACAGCATCGCACTTGGAGTTAGTATTGGCATTTGTACATCGTCTTCGACATAACTGAGCGGTCAGTTGTTGAGTGTTGTCTCGATGTCTAGAAGAACTTCCTCCAAGTCCTGCCATCTCAAGTTTCCTTTTCCAATAGACTTGTACAGAGCTTGCTTCGTCAATCCAACGAGTCTCTCGAACTGCCCGCCCCACCAAGGGGCGCGGCTCAAATTAAATTGCCACTTGATCTCTTGTTTCGCCAACCAATCGTTGAAATGCTCGTCGTTCTTTATCCTCTTCGCCCATTTGGCTGTGGCCACAAAGGTTTTACCGTTATGTGAGAAGATCTTCTCAGGACGACACCTTCTCGCTATGAACCGCTTTAGGCTGTGTATGCACTCTTCCATGCTTTGGTCTGGCAACAAGTCCAAATACACTGCCCTTGTGAGACTACAGGTGTACAACAGGATGTAGGCTTTCTTTTCTTACTTCAGCTTGCTGTGGTATCTTATCGGGCCGGCATAATCAACTCCTATGACCTGTGGCAGATTTCCGGTCGGTGGATTGGCAAATGCGGTGGCTTGGAACCTACATCCATGGCATCTTTTTATCACCCGCCTTGCTAATCTTCTTAGACGCGGTATCCAATACTTCTGCCTGACGTTAGACTGCCTTATTAAACTTTTAAATAAAAAATGCAGAGCCGTTTCTTCGTGTATCAAGACGCTATACATGGCGGATCACATACAAAACACTCAATTCAGCCGAACGATGTCACATTCTGGCTATTGTAGAATAGTTAGCGAGAGGTAAAGCGTTGAAAGTTATTCCTTCAACGAAATTCGCCATTCTTCAGTATGTATTCAGATTTTACTTAAAAACTTACAAATCACTCTGTTCATGAATATTTAACATTAGGCAACTGATCGCCATTTTGCAGGTAGCTAATCTACATAACATTGAACCTGTAGAATTTAACCGACGAAGACGAGAGTTTTTTGGTCGAAACGTCTTTTAAGTTTTTAATAAACGTTTGTTTTAATGTTCTAATCCAAAAATTACGTTTTATTGCTCGTTATGCATTTCCACGTATGAATCATACGCAGTTCGTTTTCTATGAATTTATTTAAGAAGCCGACTTTATAACTCTTTTAACTCGCGTAATATATTTCAACAATGTTCCATATCTCTTAAATCGACATTTGTTAAATTACAAAAGGAAACAAAACTTTAGATCAGGCCGTTAATTAACTCGCCATGTTTTAAAACATCAGTACATTTTACGGGGGCGTTCTCCCTTTTATGCGATTGCTCCGTGTTTAAGTGGCTCGTAACAGAGGCGTAGGAACGGATTTTAAGTTGGGGGGGGGGGGGGGGAGGCTGAAGTCGACAAGCAGGTTATCAGTGACCGTATTTTTGAAATCTAGAAGCTCGGAAAGACAATTTGCAGCAATTTGAGCAAACTTTTTCATCTAATTCTGCAGCGATCATAGTTCAAATCAATCCAAGAGTTACCTGCTGCCTCTTACCAGGTGACGCCATTTTAGCGCCTAGTACTGACAGAAGGGTCTGGGAATCAATCTAACACTCGCGTGGCAAGGGTTTAGGGGTTGGCTAACACTTCAGGTTATGCCCGTTTGTAAAATCTCGTGTAGATGAAGCCCGTAGGTAGATTACCTTAACTCTTAAAGTGCCACTACGATGAAAATTCACCCTCGTCTTTTAGATTTTCTTTAGCATAGAATAGTATTTCAGGGTCGAAAGTGATCATCGATGTAAAAATAAACTAAAAAATTGTATTTTGAAGTCAGTATTTTGAGCTCTGAAATCACTATTATTTAGGCCACCATTACTAAAAACGTGTTCCAAGTGAGCCCGCAATTTCAAAAGGTAATATTGTTTGTGACGTCAGATTCTCAATGCTACGCCTGAATTTCGGTCGAGGTTATTTGTTTTCTTGTTTTTTTCGAGAAGTAGATGAAATGTTCAGCCTTTCAGACGAAGAATTTGAAAAAACGACCTTGATTTACTTGAAGAATTAGCCACGTGGAGTCTTCGCGTTGAGAATCTGACGTCACTTCGTTACGCTGGTCAAGAACATGAACGATTAATGGCGGACATAACAACTCCAGATTCGGAGTCAGAAAAATAATACTTGCCATCGTCGAATCGCAAAACGGTTTCGACCAAGTAATATTTAGAAGCTCTGCTTTATAAATACGTAAAAATATCGATAGGTAAAAATTTGATCGTAGTGGCACTTTAAGTAGCTTTTCTCCTAGCATCTATAGTCGTACTGATACAATTGAGAAAAAACACATTAAATTTAGCAACGCTTGTCCTGATTGTTGGGGGCTCAGCCCCCCATTTAGGGGGCTTCAGCCCCCAGCCCCTCTCCCCCCCTTCCTACGCCTATGGCTCGTAATGATCTTTATTTTCTGGTTTTTAGCTCTCGATGGTCCAACAACGGTTCGTGGCCGTCTCGCTCGTCAACAGAGTCTCCCGGTCGGCCGGGTAAGTCGCTCTCGTAGGAACTCTACCTCACCACAGAAAATAACCCGTCCTCGACGCACTGCACCACCACCGCCATCACAGTCCATGTCACCAAGTAATAAAGGTAAGTTGAACTAACCTGGAACAATCATGGATATTTTTCAGTTGTTGGACGCGAATCAAATTTTTTTAAGCTATTGAACGCATCAGCAAGGAGTTTAGTTTTTAGCTATTCTGTTTTTCGACAGTTAGGGTTTTGCAGGGGCTTCCACTTCCACAGCCAGCTCCCAGACAGAATACCGCTCTCATGGCCCTAAACTTATATTACAAAAAATAATAAACTATATATATGTATATATAATAAACTACTAAAGAACAAGGATACAACTTCCCACGCTGCAACAACTTTCTTGGCCACGCTACACTGAACAATACTCACCAACGTCAAGCGGGCGCATACCATGCCATGGACCGCTGACCGCTAATCACGCTATACTGAACCGCTCCTGGTTGTTAACTTAGTTAAATATAATTTAACTGCTTGTGGAGGATGGGTGCCTGGGTCATCCAGGGCCTTCCACTTCCACAGCCAGCCCCCAGACAGAATACCGCTCTCATGGCCAGCAAATCCCCGCAACCCAGCCATGAGTCCCCATACCACGCCGAAGGGACCTCCGATATGATCTATGATCAAGTCGGAGCCGGAGCCCTGGGGAAAGCCAGAGCCCCCCGCTAACGCCAAATCCCGAGGCACCCATAAAAATAACCGCAACATTACCACACACGCTAATACAGTATTAACCAGTGTCTACCTTCATGGGCATACAAGCTAAGGGTAGTGTGGACTGAGTTCTGATGTATTTTTGATACACGTCGCTGGACCATCTTCCTAAGACTTTAGTCAAATAGTGATTGCTGCCCCAATCTGCGAGCTATGGCCTGAGAATTGTCCTGGAATGCCGTCTCCTTGGAGTATAGATTGTATTGTAGTGGATAAGGCTTGACGAGTTAGTGGACTGTCATCCTGGTTGATAAACAGCGGGCCTGATGAGGGGCCCCTAAGACTAAGATACTTTATAATAGCTACAATTGGGCAGATAGTTGACCTTTCCTTACCAATGTAAATATATCAACCACAGCGAATCATCAACAAAATTAACTGCTGGTCAAGAAGATATCACCACTATTAACAGAGACTCCAAAGCTTGATATTTCTCCAACACATTTTATTTTATACCACTACACGGTAAATTTATCCATTTATTAATTTTAAGACTACTCTGTTACTCGATGGCCAATACCATATCAATTTTACAATAATATCAAGATCTTCTAAATCCTTATACCTTTATGATCTACCATATAGTGATTCCCACTACAACTTATCAACTGTCTATAAAAATAGGTACGCAATGCGTACATGCGACTACCACTATGGATAGACCATGCTACATGTAGACTTACATGTAAGAAGCAGTGCATGAAAATGCATGAAAAGCACAGAGACACAAAGAAATGTATAGTTATTATAAATCATTTTATAAATGTGTTGCTAAATTGAACATGGCAAATACTATGCCTACATTTTTATATGGATTGTTTCCAAAATATAGCATCATCATAAACATGCCCTCAAATTTCATTTGAAGTGAACTTGTAAAGTTCACATGTAAATAAAACATCTGGGGCTGGTTATACGAAGCCTGGATAGTTTATCCGGTGCATAAGTCCTGGCTAGAAAAGCAGTCAGTGGTGATTTGAAAGCTGGCAGATCTAGGATTTTCCTAATGCCCCCCAATTTTGGGAACCAAGGAATCGCAGCTGTAAAGTATAATAAGTTGCATGGAAACAAGAAATTTGGCTGTTTCGGCATATACCAAAATGCATCAGGCATGCCTAGAAACACTAAGTAATAGTGTAATAGTGATTCCAACATGGACAGCCAGCCATCAATTAATTCAACAGTTCAACAGAATTTACATCTTCAAGAGAAGAAATTCATAATCTGTGCAGTGAATTATTAATTAGAAGTTTACTTCATGTCAACATCTGTGTAACGTACTAAAGATCGCATCAGACCCATTCAAGATTTTTAGTCTTGCAAGTTTGTGCTGGCAATGCAGCCATGCTTCTTCATTCAACTAGGACATTTACACTGTCAAATTGGTCAAAATGTTACATGTATGATAATATTGAAAATTAAAGCTATTTCTTTTCAAATATATTTATATATATATTTTAGGCAAATCATTGAGAATAATTTCTTTCTCCCCCAAATTTTTGGTGACCACTTTTCATTGTATGGCATCCAACGACACCCTGATACCCTTCTGGCTATAAGCCTGCTCGCCCCTTACAGGAGCATTAGTACAACTACGCTTTGGAGTGTGTTTGGAAACTATCTGTGATAGCGTCCTTTTCCCTGAGAAACCTCAATTACAATTGGCACAAAATGGTTTGGTTTAAATACTTCACCAGCAATGACATTTACCTTCAAAACTAAACAATATACAGTGTAGATCATCAGATGCAGTTGTTAAAGGAACACTAGGATTGACTTGTTGATTAAATAATAACTTAAACTTTCTCCACAGTCAGGATTGAACAAAGTAATATTTCTATTTTGACAGAAGAGAGAACGAGAATAGAAAGAAAGCTAGCTCATGTGAAGCTCCTTGTGCTTTGCATAGATGGAATTAAATGACAGATGATTATTATAAAAATTGGAATTTAAAAAAAGATCAATGGATACCATAACCCTGAGACTTTCAACAAGAGAATTATCTCCTACCATTGCTATAAAGGACACAGAGCTATAGCCTATATAAACAATTTCCAGATGCGTCAGATCTAAAATATTAAGATATTAAAACAAGTCATCAGAAATAAAACAAACACTAGAAGACTTGTAACTTGATATGATATGTAAATATGGTGTTAATAAATCTGTGTTCTATGACAAATAATATATAAACAATCCATTTAATAAATTGTACTGTGTATCTTGGTTTTCGGCTTATGGTATACAGACACTACCAAATGATTAAACGAAGCCTTATTAAATAGTCATAACGTTTACTGTCAGTGCACGGAATAATGGTAAGAGCTTGTCTTCGACACACTTCGCTGGTTCTAGTGTATACCCGCCGCGCAGTTTATGATAATTTTGAACGAACATCAATAGGAAAGTAAAATGATCACCAAAGACAGATAAAATATAGATAAAAATATGTAATACGCTTACCTTTAATAGAGCGATAGATGGCTTGCTTCTTTGCTCTTTGAAGATTTTCAATTAACACCATTATTTTCGTCCAAACATTTACATTAGCTGTATATATTTTTTCTTAGTCATATATCTGCACTAATATACTAAATTATCAAAGATGTGTACAATAAGACTTTGCTTTGTTCTCTGGCCTTTACAAAGATCTACGCCAGACTATTTTAATATAATCTACAATTTTCCATAATAACCTATTATACTTACACATTTGAATTGAATCCAGCGTTTAAAATTCCATTAAATTATATTTCATACACCATTACTATTGATGGTCTTGTAATATACGGTATTGTTATTCTTTTGAATAGTATTTCGCATATAATAAAATTATCCAATCTTCTTTTATCTCCTACAACTTCACTGTGAATATTTGGCGGCCATTGAAACTAGATTGAGTGATCTCCAGACCCCCTTACCGAAACATTGACACGACTTTCATCCGACAACTTCCAATACTAAAATTAGACCTTGCGAACTTTACAACGAATCACATTACACTTTTAAACTACAACTGACAATTAAACAACCTCACTATTCTTCTTATTATTATTCGACTCTTACTACTTTACGGATTTACAATGGTGCGACGTGTTGGATTTTCCAAAACAAACAGCAATTTTTTGGTAAGCATACACTTTTATGTTTATTTACTAGTATTTCTCTATGACACTATGCTATTTATTGTTTATTCTCCAACTATAACTGAATAACATTGATATCCAATCCCAAAACCTTCCTGAATAGATCACACAAAGAAGGTCGAAACAATTGTAGAAGGTTGTGTCCCAAAGAATCTACCCAATAAACAATACGATACGCAAATTTATTCTTGCCTTTTTAATGATTTTATGCATACAACAGTTTACACTTCATTGTCCAGCGCCGTAACCAGACAAAGATAGAAACTACGCCTACATGTCATATATGCCAAGGTGCGCATTTCAGTCATAGGTTAAATACCGCATACTATGCAAATACATACCCATCAAGCAACCAAGATGGCGACAGTATGCTTGAAAATCGCTCTGATTATTTTAGCATTTTTTGGCGTTAAGAAGCCTCAATTTACGAATGCAAATTCAGTATGTTATAGTTTTCACTTCGAGGAAGCTCCCGATGTAGAAAACTCTCATTTTGCTAGCTCTATTTGGAACTATTTTGACAAAGCTGGTCTGACCCGAGTGCAACCAAAGCGTGCTGTGAAGTTATTGCTAATCTTGGCTGGCGACGTGGAACTTTGTCAAGGTCCGTATACAGACCTAGGAAATCTACTTCAATGTAAGGGTTTCTCGATGCTACACCAGAACATACGCGGTCTATCAGGTAAAAGAGATTTATTGGCAGAATTATTATTCAATCACAGGTCTGTCGATATTCTTGGTTTGAGCGAGACATGGACAAGACCTGATAGTATAGACGATTTGGATATTTCTGGTTATAACTATGAAAGAAAAGATAGAGTTTCGGGGATTGGAGGCGGTGTTGGTGTGTATATTAAAGACGGTGTACCATATATTCGTAGATATGATCTTGAAAACGATTCAATTGAAATGCTCTGGTTAGAGATTTGTTTTAAGCACACAAGCAGTTTCTTTGTTGGTATTCTATACAGACCCCCGGACAGTTCAAAACACCTCAGCAGTGACTTTGATGCCTCTTTCGAGAAATCCCTAGAAGATCTTGGCTCAGAGGACAGGGAAAAAATAATCTTGGGCGACATAAATTGTGATTATTTAAAAACGAATGTCAACGGCAAACTAAAACGGATTATTAATTCACATGGTTTTAAGCAACTTGTTACTTCCCCTACTCGAATCACAGATCAAAGTTGGTCCCTAATTGATATCATTGCAACAACAGCCCCTGTGAATATCATTAAAATATCAACAATACTCTCGGGATTAAGTGACCACGATATGGTTGGTTGCATTCGAAAAATTAACAATGCAAAATATAACTCAAGGGTAATTAAGAGCAGGAACTATAAAAATTATAGCTGTGATATAATTAACTCTGCATTGGAAGGCCTGTCTTGGGATGAAGTATATGAATGTGATGATCCTAACAATGCATGGCATAAATTGAAGGATATTTTATCCGGCATTCTTAATAACTATGCACCGTTTACCACAAAGCGCATTAAAGGGAAGCACAAAGCGCATTAGAGGGAAGCCTTGTCCATGGCTGAACGAAAACCTAAAATCTGAGATGAAATACCGAGATAGCCTACTTAGAAAAGCACGAAAAACCGACAATGAAATCGATTGGTCTGCTTACAAAAGGAAACGAAACTCAGTAAACAACTTACTGAAATCTGTAAAAAACAAATACTATCATGAACTCTTTGAGGAAAATGCCTCATCTCCAGAAAAATTCTGGAAATGTATAAAACAGCTATTTCCTACAAAAAATGTGAATGGGAATACATGCTCATCCATGGTAATAGACGGGGAGAAGGTACTTGATAAACAGGTCATAGCAAATGGTTTCTCTTATCATTTTTTCACCATTGCTGGAACTTTGAAAGAAAAGTTGTCACTTCTTAAAAGCACCGTTTGGGCCCAACCTGTCCCTGATAAATATAATACAAACTCTGTTTTCCAATTTGCCCATGTTTCTGTACCGACAGTGATGAAACACTTAAAGAGCCTCAATAGAAAAAAGGCAACTGGTCTAGATGATATACCTCCTTGCTTACTTAAGGATGGAGCAAGACACATAGCGAAGCCTTTGGCACATATCATAAATAGATCATTAGCGACAGGAATTGTGCCAACAGAATTCAAATGTGGAAAAATTGTTCCAATTTACAAATCCGGAAATCAAACGGATATTGATAACTACAGACCTATTACTATATTACCAGCAATTTCGAAGGTCCTCGAGAAGTGTGTGTATAGCCAAACGATATCCTACTTGGAACAAAATAAGCTTTTATCAAATCAACAATTTGGCTTCCGTAAAAACCATTCAACGGAACTTGCTGCAACACTATTTTTGGATAACATTCGTAAGGAAATGGATTCGGGTAAATTATGTGGAGCAGTTTTTGTCGACCTATGCAAAGCATTTGATACTATTAGTCACAGCTCTATAGTATGTAAACTCTTTGAATATGGTATAACTGATGTTGAGATGGAATGGTTCACAAATTATCTTTTTGGTCGCACTCAGTGTGTTGTGTTTGATGGGTGTACTTCTGATGTCAACCCTGTATTTTGTGGAGTCCCACAGGGCTCCATTTTGGGTCCCCTATTATTCCTGATTCATTTTAATGGTGTTTGTCTCCCGGTAAATAACTGCAAAATTCTAATGTATGCTGACGATACCGTTTTGTATTATGCCACAAGGATGTTAAAATCATAGAACAAAAGCTTACTGAAGATATGTCACGCTTATCGGAGTGGTTTGAGAAGAACGAACTGATCGTGAATCTGAAAAAAGGCAAAACTGAATGTATGCTGTTCGGCACTGGGAGAAACTTGTCCAAGATTAAAGAACATGAGTTGAACATAATGCACAACAATACGGCGGTGAATTACACAACTTCATATATTTACCTCGGTGTCCTCCTTGATCAAACTTTAAACTTGGCAGAACACTTCAATAAGATTTATAAAAGGTCACATGGAAGACTTAAACTGCTACTGAAAATACGAAAATCGATGACAATGAGAGCTGCTGCAACAGTGTACAATGCTATGATACTTCCTGTTACAATGTATTGTTCACTAATTAACCCTTGGTCAACGATGACGAGACAGCAACAACTTGAAAACTTTGAATGCAAAGCCCGGCGGATTATTTTCCAAAACGAAGATCCTTCAAAGCTCACGATAAAGATCCCTCGAATCCGAGATCTTCAAAAGAAGAAACTTTGTAGCCTCACATTTCGATGCATTAAAAATGATGTTGGTGAAAACTTTGATAAATATTTTGAAATCATTGATGGTGAACATGGAACCCGCAACAATAAAATGTCAATCAGACTGCCTAAAGTTCGACTCGAATCTGCCAAAAATGGTTTTTATTTCCTTGGTGGAAAAACATATAATGAACTGCCTCTAGACATACGAAAAGCAGAGACTTTGAACGATTTTAACGTGAGACTGCAAGCTTTTTTAAATATTCCTTAAATATTTGAACATGTACGCTTTTTAGTTTTTTATATACTGTATATACTCTTATTAGGATAGCATAGTTTATTAACTGCTTATTGACCGAGCGTGAGGTCTGTACAGTGAAATATCGGACTGAGGTTTTTTAGTACGGACCGAGCGAGCGCAGCGAGCGAGGTCTGTGCAAAAAAACGAGGTCCGATATTTCACTGTACAGACCGAACAAGCGAGGTCAATAAGCTGTTTATTATATGGCATCAAAAACAATTTTTAACCATCACTGTCTGACTTCACTCGCAAGGCTTTCGCTAGCGTGCATTTGTTGGCTTTCACGTTTTCATTGACTATACGCTTTGCACAAACAAACGTTTTAATATCGAAAAAAAACGCCTATTACCATTGAAATTTATTACAAAATATAACGTAACATTTCGTTCACTCATGAAGCCCAGCAAAGCCATTCAGCTAACATGTAAAAAGAGAAGCATTCTCCAAGTGATTTTCACTATTCTGACGAGGAAACAGATGAAATGCCACTTTTCGTTTATACGAAAAGCCAGCAACAAAACAAGACAGGCCTTTTTAACAAAATATATAAAAAACAGGTGGAACTTAAACGTCCTTCAAAATACCTTGAGTTGCAATCATGGCGGAAATAAAATATATGACCTACCTTTCCCCGACTCTCGATTATCTCCTTGGGCTTTCCAAGTTCTGCAATTTAAACTTCATGAACGTCAATCTGTTAAAGAAGTTAGACCGAAGCGAATACTAACCAAGTAACTCCTAACCTTCATTTCTGTATCCTGCATTCTTTATATTCACAATCGTTTTACTCTTGTGTTTTATTTTATGTGCTAGCACGTTTTCCGAAGGCATCTAGTGCTTTAAAAAAGACTGCTAGCGCCTAGCCATCGACAAAAACGAGACAAACTGATAAACAACCTTGAAATCTCCGCCGGCAACAACAACATCCGGGACACCGGTCCGGATACGGAAAAAGACGGACCGTGGGCCGGATACGCATTTTTACGGACCGGGCATTAACCAATCAGAATTCAGGATACGTGAAAGCCATATAATAAATATATGTACTGTAACTAGAACAATTTTTAACCTAACTACAGGACCCTAGTTGATAACAGTGAATTTCACTGAATAGGCATTCCTGTATAAATATTAAATATTATTATTATTATTATCTACATACATCCCAATTCAAAAATTAATTTGGTCATTGAGGGTTTGAAACCAAGATGGAAACCTTTAAGGCCTCTCAGTACATAAGTTATTTTATCTTGATCTGGATGGTTGTACAGTTCCACCTGTAGTTTATCAGCTTGCCGTAAATGAACAAATTGGAATAATAATATGCTGGCAGTCCTGGCTGCAATCAGCTGTTGTACCTGAGGAATCCGGAACATTAACTGAAAACGCAATGAACAATAGACCTACCGACAAACAATACACCCACGCTTAACGCCCACCCACACTAATGATGACACAAACAAACTATGACGTAATGAACCAGACGTATATATAGGCAAATCTGACCAACACGCTTTACTTGACTCTAAAGATGACTGCCGCTGAGGCCGTCGAAACGCCAGTCACCAACAATAGTCTTTCCCTCAAGACTACAACAACCTGGACGGATACTGAGAGGATCCAGATGAACTTAGGTGCAGACAGCTGGGCGGGGTAGTGTTGATTGGCGAGGTTGGTTTAACTGGGTAGGTGGAGTTGACAAGGTGCTGCTAGCTCTGGTATGGAGTTGTTCAAATCTAGGTTCATACGTGACCAATCTGTTAAACCTGTTTCTGCTGCTTCTTGCGAAATGCCACATCATAATGCAACCATGCAAGGCCAGGAAAACGCTTGGCCGTTTGGATAATCAGTAGCTTGTACTTATTTAGATCTGGCCACCTTGAGGGGTATGTATTGCATAACACCATAGAGTAGTTCTAAGGCTCCTTTGGGACCTCTAACCCTAATCTCATTATTTGTTTGTGTCTTCCTAAACCCCCTAACCCTAGCTGTTACTCAACCCGCTGTTTTCATACTTAGTAATTATATATACAGATTACGTCATTAAACCTTCATGAATCCCTAACCCTAGCTCGTGTACCAGTAGGACCTGTGATTATACTTTTAAATCCCATGCCATTACGTCATGATGTTATTCCGACTCCTTCCGATGATGGTATTACGTCATTATCAAAAGGTAGCTCTTATTTCTTTTAATAATATAAGAAACGCTTTTGTATTTATAAACTTCGCCTCCCTACGGCAATGTGAATGTGGGACAGTAACCAACTCGAAAGCAGCTCATGCACCATGGATATGATTTGGGACGAACTGAGGTTTACGAAGAAATGAATGTGAATAATTTTGGCTTAAAACTTGTCTAGAAGAAAATCGAGTGTTATTCGACAGCATCAGTGACAAAATACCTTATCCTTATATCCTTATCCTTATGGCCTTATCATTATATTTATCCTTATCTTTATCCTTATGACTGGTGTACATTTAGCTATCTGTCCCAAATGTTTATGGCAAGACTTTTACAACAATACTCATCAATGTAAATTATGTGTCTTAGCATCACCTTTGGCTATATCACACAACATTGTTTTTTATACTGCATTTCCGTATACTATAGTAACCAATGGTACTGGAGATAATATTTGTAACTTGAAATAAAAATATCTTAATAAACTCAATATTTATTATGTGTTTATCGAAATACGTGTGTCTTCTTTTGTCTGTGGAATTACATGTAATCCTTTATTATGCTTAATGGCTCCCACGCTTTTGTTCACGATCTGAAGCGAAAAATCTTCTTGTCATTCCTAAATCTAGACTCAAGACGTACGATGATAGGGCCTTTTCCGTCGCTGCTCCACGATTTTAGAACACTATATCCCGCAAGAAATTCGTGATGCTGATAACCTCAATATTTTTAAGAACAAACTTAAAACTTTTCTTTTTAAACAAGCTTTTACATAATTTTATCATTTATACTATTTTGTAATATACTGTAGGTACATAGCGCCTTTGAGCAGTTTCTGGAATTGGCGCTTTATAAATGTTTTAAATTATTATTATTATGTAATCCTTTAATTACGCTTCAAAAACTCATTAATATTCATTAACCAAATTGTCCAATCACATTTCCGTATTTAAATATGATAAAACGCTCCTTCTCGTGTTTTAAATACTACTTTATGGTTCCCACGCTTTTGTCTATGATCAGGTGGACAAATTTATTCAAGCTGCTAGTTTAGTTAGCCCGCTTTATATCTTCGTTCGAACCCCTCGCTCGGTCGTTCTATAATATGAAGTAAAGCCGTTCAAATAAACCTATTTAAAACTCTTAGAGAGATATAGGAAACCTTATTTTATGATGCCCTTTTGTTTTATTCCTTTATTGACATTTAATCACCGTCCCAACGCGTGCTATGAGACGAAATATGCAAATATCAGCCGCAGGATAAGTTGGCCTAGCAACGCTTTGAAAGCAATGCCTTGAACCGTTTTAGTACACACGTTTTAAAGTACACACGTTTTAAATTCTTAACAATTCTTCGCACTGTTTCCCGAAGTGTTTCTTCCTCATAGGAATCCTGTACACTAAAGGGAGATAAGCGATAATTCGGCCGATCTCTTCATGGCCATATGAAGTATACAACTTGATCATGCCGTAATTTAGGGAAATATTCATGTTTTTATATTTCGCTCAAGCCATATAGCGATACGTTCATAACCTTCGCTATAAATCTGTAACGTTTCTCAACATATAGCAAGTACGTTCGTAAAAACCGTTCATGACTCTTTCGACTCAGTGGTTTAAATATACTCGCTTCGTTGTTCAAGGGAATCTATTAATCACAAATCGGCAAATATCGCAAATAGGCGAAACGGTTTGGGTTCATATCGTAGATCTGTCGAAGATCTAAATAGGTATTTGAACGTAAAAGGCTGTCGTATAAACCTCTGTTGGTCAAGCACGCGTTAGTATGAAAGCATAAGATTAAGATGTTTCTTCAGCATCTCGTTAGTTCATTCCAGATTATAATATTTAGCCATACTCGATTGTGCGCATGCGCCGTACGTGTAGGAGTCTGACACATGGACATCAAGTTTATAAATACAAAGGCGTTTCTTATATTATAGAGACTCGCTAACGAAGGACCTTTTGATAATGACGTAATACCATCGGAAATCAAGTTCGGAAGGTGTCGGAATATGGGGGCGGAGGAAGAGGACTAGGGTTAGTGAAGACTGAAACTGAGTGACGTAGCATAATAATAAGGCGTTATAAAATGAATACTAATTAGGATTTGGGGTCCTACAGGTACACGAGGTAGGGTTAGTGATCCTGAAGGTTTAATGACGTAATCTGAATAAAATATTAGTGTTAAGGGGCCGTGTAGGTTCACGAGAAGTCATGACGTAATAAAAAATGTCATGAATAATTAATGAGGCGGCATCCCTTTGGTCCCTATATGGGGGGTATTACTACTCATGTGTATGTTTGGTCATCATACAACTAAGCCTCCTACCCAGTAATTGCCATAATATAGGGTTATAGGATGCTCTCCCCGGGACGTTTTAAGATCTCGATGTGTACAGCTTTAGAGTAAAATCAAATGGCACCCAATTAATAAGGAATTTTAAGAACTACTCTACTGCTCTATTGCTTAACCGTAGCCTGACCCTTGTTTGTTTATGTGTTTGTTTGTAAGTATACTTTTCTTCTTTCGTTAGCTTGTTTTTGTATGTTTTAAATTGTATTATATTCTGTGGCAAAGCTTAATAAACTATAAACTATATACAAACTCTAATCCTAATTCCTTGCGGGTATATCTTCGATAAACAGTTTCATTCTTAAAATTCCCGTTCAACTGCGCGCCATTGTAATTTTACTCTCACACTGGATCACTTACTGATTATTGACAAGTAGGAGGATATATGTCGTAATGATTATTGACAGGTAGGAGGATATATGTCAAAATGACCCTCTCCTGCGAATCCACGATTATGTTACTCATTAATTGTTACTGGATACTTTAAACATGTTGAAGATTTTGAATGGGGAAGCTGTAACACATGTCTTATTATTGTTAGGACCTCTTGCCAGACCAGTTTCAGAAATATACCCCAGGCCTCGACGACCGAACTCGTGCTCACCAAAACCGCTGAAACGGTCGAACACGGCCGGTGTTCTTCAATCGCCATTTAACCAAATCCAAGTTGAAGCAGTTAACGAAAAACTCCTCGACAGTCGAAGTTGTGGACAAGACGAGTCTGTCGCCATGTCGAATAGCGTGTCGTCTTCCAAAACCGCTCAAACCGGTTTGATAGAAAACGAAAAACCGGCTCAAGACTCGGTAAAGTCGTTTTTCGCGAAAAGTAACGTTTTCAAGAAAGCGTTAATCTCACTAAAAATACCAGGTACAAAAAAGCAAGCCAAGAAGGAGCTGATCGTTAGTACTCCGACCGACTTTGCAAGCCTGAACAAGTCGAGACCTACCGCGGATTCTGATTACCGCGGACGCAAGTGTGTGTCTTTCGTGGATGATGATAAACGCGACGAGAAAGAAACCGCTCATCCCGACTCCATGACGGTGAAAGTCGACGCAAAAGCGGAGAACGTTGGCGAAGCAGATGAGCAGTTTTACCATAATTTCCCAATTTCACATGCCATTGACAATCCTGAAAACCAACAACCCAAAAAGCCTCCTCGGACTTTTCCCACCTCCAGCTTTAAGGACACGGTCTGCCACGACGGGTACTTAGAGCCATGTACCTCGCAACGCACTAAGGACCGTGAAGACGAAATAAATGAAAATAAGTTACCGGCTCTTGGACCTCTTCCCAGTCCTCCAGCAGAGTCGACGAGTCCAGTGAGAGATGCGGTAACCGCTAGACAGGATATCAACGAAGATTGCAAAGCTCGGAAACCTGCTACGAAAGCGAAACCAGCGCTTCCACGTCGACCTCAAAGTTTACAACTGAAGCGAAAGTCAATGCAGGTAAATACGCTCAATTGTTTGTCCTTGCCTTTTCCGCTTGGCTTTCTGTATTTCATATATTGAAGAATATAGAGGCAAATAAAATCTTATACGCAAGGTTTTTGCCCTTCCAATGAGCGCTTCGCCTGGGAACAAACCTAGATGAATCGGCGACGTGAAGCAAACCGACGATACATGGACGATCGTCAAGCTCAAATCCTCAGAAAATGTTTCTGAGTCCCGGACAGGGTCGAACCTGTAACCCATCTGCATGATTGCCGGTGAGACGCTCTAACCATTGAGCTGCCGAGAGCGAAGGTCTGTATTGGTTCTATTGATATATGTGCTGCCTATACTGCAGTCACTATATACAGGTATATCAGTAATGTTTGGGTGTGTTAATATATATACACTGCTATATTCACTACACCAGTGTATATATTAAAAAACATCAGAAAGGGGAAAGCCTGTAAGTTCAGCTTAGGCTGTCCATGAAGCATGGCGGCCATATTGGAGTGACCGCGGTGTTCTAAATTACGGGAAAACCTACAGACAGATAGCCTCTGTCGCCTACGGGAAAAGTTAATAGAGTGGTCTCTTTAAGATTACCGCCGCCAAATATTCCCGGCTTTATTTTTTCGCAGCATCCAAACAATAATTGCTCGACCAGTCTTTATTTAGAGATCAGTGGCGGGATCACTTCCGGGATCACTTCGTTATTCGGTCACGCGCGTGATAGTCAATTATTGTGTATGGCACACGTTATTTCCGGCGAAATTGGGCGCTCTGATTGGCTGAGACGTTCTGACTGTCGGTCGTTACTTTCCCGTTATCGATCGGTCCGGATTACGGGTTGTGACTGTAAACTTTTTCCTACAACAAATAACAACAAAAATAATTTTATAAACCCGAAAAAGTATACAAATTTGATTATGTCTTTTAAAGTGAGTTTTATTATACTTTTGGTGTGTTCTGTTCAAAAGTGCGTGATGCTTACTCTTTGTCACGCTATTCGCATGCCATATAATAAACCTCTGATAAACCTCTTTCTAAACCAAAAAGGCAATATAATACTCGACGTCCGCTTGGTCATTACGGGAAAATATCAGACTTCGGTCTTTCATTTACGGACCTCGCCCTATTAGCCTGCGTGCAGGCTCTCCTGGGGAGGGGAGGGCGGAAAATTAGGGAGGGAGCCTGCACGCATCCCATACAACTTTGCTTCCCGCCCTCAAAGTACTCCATCAACGTGCTGTCAAGAGTTAGCCAATTAGCGCGAACCGGAAGTTATTGCGAACACGTTGAACGCAGGCTAGTGTTTATGTTCCTTGAGACTTTGACAGCATGTCGGCTGGTAAAAAAACATCGACAAAATCGTGTTCGGGAAGAAAACCGCTACTGTAGATGCTGTAAAGTGTCATTGAAAGTTAAGTATGGTGATACTTGGAAGTCCATATCAACAGAAAATCTATTTTTGCCATCTAAAAAGCGAGGATTCGAGGGTGAAATTCTGTCGAGAGTGCAAGTTTTGGAGCAATTATAGAACACCCGTTCACTTTTGAAATCGCATTTAAAGGCAGAAATACAAACCAGGTTGCTCTAAAATCTCTTTGAATATAATGTCGAAGGTTTATATTATGTGTACTTGTTGATAGTTATCAAATTAAATGGGTTTTAAAATAGAACGAAGCAATTGTATATGATGAACTTTCCGTAATTTGACCCTTTTACCATCTGTACAACATATATTATAAATTGCGAAGCTGGTTGCTATGAGTACGAAGAAAACACTGAAACCGAGCGCACGAAGAATACTCTTCCTTAGTCCACGCCTTAGCCTCTTCAACTTGGTCGTCTACGATATTTCTAAGAGGAAATGCAACGACAGCAGAGCTGCAGAAGTCGGTTGACCTTTTCGATCTTGCTTATGAGAACCAAAAGTTGATAAGGCTTTTCCCGTATCCCGTTGGTAATACCGCTAGAACGTCGTTTCCGTTAAGCAAACTATCAATTGTAGAATATTGCTCATCTTTCAACTCCAAGGAAAACTTTAATTTAGCTGAGAGAGAGTTCAAAACATCTTTTACAATACATCTCTGTTGTTGTTGATCAAGACTTTCGGCCGTGTTGCATTTGTTCGTAACAAATATCGCATGACGTCATTGCAAATTAGCCAATGAGAATTTTGCGTCCCGTACGGGACGCAGAAGCAAAATTGTATGGGATCCGTGCAGGCTCTCTTTCCCCTGGGACGGGCGGCTTGCGGGGGGTGGGCGGACCCGCAGAGAGCCTGCTCGCAGGCTACGCCCTATGGGCTCCTTCTGCTCCTTCTGTACTGTCAAGACCTCGGTGTGATATTTTCGCGTAATGACCGCGCTCTCAGTTAATAACAAATTATTATTATATGGCTGTGCTCATGAGCGGTCTTAACGCAGTTTTTCTGCAATCTTATTGCTTGCTGAGAGGTACTGAAAAGTTTTAAGAGCCACATAAAAAACCTTATTAACATCGTTTGGTCAAAAGACAATGGGCAGGATAATTTTGCCGTAAAGACCTCCCGCTCGGTCAATAAGTGTTTAATTACGTATCGAGTGAAGGACCTCTATTCACTATTTCGGCAGTATACCAACCTTTTAGAGTTTTTATTCGTATGTTAACAACGCCATGCACTGTTGTTGTAAATATTTGTATAATTAACATAATTTAGAATAATTAAAGACAATAGAGGAATTGAAACAACAATAGGTATTTATTGTTATGAATACCGCACAGATTTGGATGTAACTTGATATGGGGTGCGACCCGCGATCGTAGTGGGAGAAACATTGTGTTATTTGGAGACATTGAGATTGTCTGCATTCGAAGTGAGAACAGTGAATGTAAAGTAGTTTGATACAGAGAGAGTCTTCTTGTAAATTGAATCAAAGTGGAGAGAAGTCTCCACGACAAATATCACATGAGTTGTTTACTTCTAAGTTTATTTTGTCGTTTTCCGCTTTGACGAATAAACCCAATTCGGACCCAGATTTTTCTCTCGGTTACGTCTTTCAAAACGCAGGCAGCTTTGTTAAACCTTGTTTTAATCCTCTTAATACGGCGAATTTATAAATTAAAACTGTTTTGACGTTATATGCACTTTAACTATTTATAAAACTGAGTTTTGTTATTATTTGTTAAAGGGCATATGAAATGAAGATTGGGATGACTTAAAGATTGGGATGACTTGCTTGAAACTCTGCATAAGTATACAGTTCACTCAATTGAACATCCCACATCAACTTTATCGTTGCCATAGTTGCAGATTAGTTCCCAGACTTCTTAATAAAGCAAAAAAACTATTTTCTACCATAAAAAGATTTTGATTTCAAGTTGCCCTGCTTAATAAAATAGTTTTATAAATAAAGAAGTTTGTTAAAGGAAGAAAGGAATCTGGAAAGTTGACGTACTGTATACTGTATACTAAGTTTATACTTCATTTTCGGATTGGTGATAATGGTGGTGTACAACTTGTGACGTCAAAGGTCATATTACACAACCTGAATAACTCAAGAAAGAGATAATATATGCAAGAACTACAAAAAGTCATTCTTTATCGATTTAGGAGTTCTTTCAAATAAATCAATAAAAAAGTCATCTCAATTTTCGTTTCATTTGCTTTTGAGGTTTAGGGGCTGCAAACCCATACGTTCACTAGATATTTCTAGTAAAACTTCATGTTTATCTTATATTGTTTTACTCTGTCTTCTTGACCCAACTGATAGACTGCCAGCCCTAAAAATCCCTCCTGATGAAGACCAAAAGTTCAAGTATGAAGGGTTATCCCAGAATCATACACGAACCTACAAAATCCTTCAACGTCTCATTTCTGTGCCAGCATACTTCAAGCCGCATTAACTTTTACACATTCACCACAAGCGGAAACTTTATGTTGCTTAACTCAAGGCTGGAGTTCCAACTATATACCTTACTATATAGAATAATTTCAAGTTATACGTAGTGGACGATATGCAATTGGAACGGTAAAGTTTGGCAAATCTCTGTCGAAAATGGCGTATTTCCATCTGTCATGTATATTTCTTTTCCAAAATTTAGCTAAACGAAAAATTCAAAGATGGCGGTCAAAATTTAGCTTTGGCAACCGAAGTGGCAACTCAGAAGACACAACCCGAGCCCGCTAAAAGCAACGCGTACCACGATGATACTACACTTGGCAAGACCGAGCGACGGTCCCGCAGCTGTGAGATAATCAATGTGGACGACACGCCAGACTCTTATGTCACAGACATGCACGTGACTGTTCTCAAGGATATTTTGTTGTGTTGGCGGAAGCTGTTACGTAAACCTGCGATCAGTTTGGCTGGAGCATGCTGGGAAGACTTTGAGATTGTCGAACTGGACTCGTGGCCGAAGGTTTGCGATAGTCAGGGTAGTGTACTTCAGCCAGTGCGATTGAAGAAGTCTTTTCGCAATGTCGGCTCCTTGAACTGTAGTGGAAAATTCATGGCAAAGGTAAGAAAATAGGTACGCTATGCGTACATGTGTCTACTGCTAGCCTAAGAGGCGCTATGTTAAGCCATCACGATGATAACATACCTACTATATAATAAACGTCAACACAATAGCATGAGTGCGTATTGATTATATGTTTTCGTATCGTGAAAAGTGCGTTCTCGTATAAAAACGAGTGTTGTTTTGTAGTATATAATCACAGCATTTAAAGAGCCCATAACCCAAAATGTTATAAACATTAACAATTAAACAATAGTTGAACAATGAAATATTTCGTTGATTTGATCTTTTCATCGATACTTTATACAGGTTTATGTTTTTAAAATGTTAATGAGGGTGACGTCATCCCAATAATTTGGTTTTCTTTCCTGTTTTCCGTGCGATAAACTAGTTGATGATTTGTAATTGATGACTAGTATAGCGTTGAAGTATATCATCAACGTTTAAATTAGGTCAAATTTCTGTAGCAGCAGAATATTGTATCCGAATATTGTATCCGAATATTGTATCCAAATTGTTCATATACGAAGAGAGCGAATGGTATGATTGTTTTATTACATAGCCAAACACTTAGTTCGGGGTTTCTTTATAAAACCCATCGATTTCAGCTTTTTTCGGCCTAAAAAAAACATGCCGCCATTCTTGTTTATTCTCTATGCACGGATCACGAATCCCGCATCATGGGTACGTTCAAAGGTCATTCGGGCATAAAATCGCTCTCTCATCAGTGTGTACACTTGAGTTCCTCTGCACTAGCGTGATATTCTATTTTATTCTTCGAAAACGAGTTACATTTGTGTAAAAATTTAACCAAGTTCTTACGAAAGATATGTGGAGTTTTTCTGGTCGTTTGGTGTTTCTAAGTAGCATTTAGTTTGAAATTAAACGAAGAAAAGCAACCGAGCGTGAGAGCGTTATGGAAGACGACATGAGTTACTTCTCGATTTCAACGTGGAAGGTCGACGCTTCAAAGGCATACCTTATAGAAAGCGAGGACTACAAGTAACAGGGAGAAAAGAAGACCTACTTGCTCCTGTGTTTGCTGCAGCCGAGCAGAATGTCCATGAATGTTTACAAGCGGCTGTCCTAATTCTTCAGACAAAACACGAACAAAGGAGTCTCTTATCTACCACTGAAGGAGATTTACCTGAGACTTTGTCCTGCGTCATTTGTCCAATGTTAAAAGACGGCACAATTACTAGTATGAGTAGAGAAGTGACTGGCGAAGCGAGGAGAGCGCCAGAAGGTACATGGGTTCTTGGCGGCGGTATTGAATTACCATGTGTTTACTTTATATTTGGGGACAAGAAGCACAAAGTCGATGTGAGGAAAAGAATACGACAAGCACAAAATGCGTCGTAAGGAGACATCATATACGCCAACTGAAGTACTGAACTCTGAAATTTTAGTAATGTCACCTACAGCAAAGTTATCCGATTAACTTGCCATAATGAGAATGCTGAATTGTTGAAACATATCAGTTAAAGTTTTGTTTCAACGTTAGTTGCGCTGTTTCTCTGTTTTTTTCGTTGTTATTTTTACATGGAAGTTGGGCTTATATCCGGGGGCTTATAACCGGAAGGTATTTTCTGTTACCAAACAGATGGGCTTATAACCTGGGGGCTTATAACCTGGGGGCTTATAACCGGGGGCTTATAACCGGGGGCTTATAACCGGGATTCTATGGTATGCGATCTTCAGGCAACTGACAGATTATAGGTTCCACTATTCTTAAGATATATTACATTGGATATGTCACGTTATGTTAATGTCACTAATTGAGTTGGTCTTTTCGAAGTGCCGACATGTAACAAAACAGTTCGGATCGTTTATTTAAAAAAGTGTTTCTTCTTTGCTTTCATCAATAACAGTTTTTCTTCTAGGCATAAATTACATATTTTTGATTAATAATAATAATAATAATAATAGACGTATTAGGAGCATAATACAATAGTTCAATCTCTTACAACAATATATTCTTAAATTTACTGATAAAACTTATTACAGTTTCATTATAAGATAAAGCCTACCACATATTTTCCCACTATGAACAAAAAAAAAATATATATTAATTTTGAGAAAGAAAAGTCTTAACTGCTGACTTAAAATTATCCAACATATCAAAGCTTCTAATTTCCTGTGGTAATGAATTCCACAGTTTTGGTGCCGAAACCGAGAACGCTCTGTCTCCATGAGTCACCGTTTTGGATTTTGGCTCAAGTAGTATATTACGGTCTGATGATCTCAAAGCACGAGTAGGTTTATATTTATTTAGCAAATCAGTAATATAAACAGGCGCCTGGCCATGCAAAGCCTTGAAAGTTATTATTAGTATCTTAAATACAGTACTGCTCAGAAATAACCTAACAAAAACCGCGGTTGAACCTAGGTCGAACCTAGGTCGAACCTAGGTCGAACCTAAGTCGAACCTAAGTCGAACCTAAGTCGAACCTAAGTCGAACCTAGGTCGAACCTAGGTCGAACCTAGGTCGAACCTAAGTCGAACCTAAGTCGAACCTAAGTCGAACCTAGGTTAGGTCGAATCTAGAGACTGTTCGCCTTCGCCATTCGCCAACGTCGTTTGTAAAATGGGAAAGCTGTCTCTTTACGCAAGGAATCGCCTTATTTCGCTGCAATCTTCTGGAATAGATGTCACAAAAATTACAAATATTCTTCGAGAAGAAGGATTAAGCACATCTAGATCGGCTGTTAGCCTATTTCTGTCTCGTTGAAAGCAAATTTTAACCGAACAACATTGCCAATACATCAACGATAAGATGACAGAGAACGACGAATTAACATCAGCAGAGTTGAAAACTAAACTGATGGAAGAATGCGGTGTGAATGTTTCCAATCCTACTGTTCGTCGAATCAGACGAAAGAAGCTGGGTTGGAAGGTGGAGAAGGCACGCTACTGTCAATTCGTACGGGAGCCAAACAAACTTAAGAGATTGGCATTCTGCCTCAAAACTTTGGCGAAACAAACAAGCGTCCAAATTTATCATACTTGATAAACGCGTTATATCTTTGCCATATTTGTGCGTATTTGCCCACGCACTGGCCGTCATTAATATTTGGGTCATTAAATGCGGTAAAATGATACGTTTCCGTTGGGGTTTCGACGTTGCTTGAAAGGTCGGCTATGACACCTCACTCTGACAATGATTATATTGTAATTTGTCAAATCGCTCAAGCCGCCATTCCCGTTATAGTTCATACGACACTTCTATTACACTTTCAGATACTAATATCTGTCTTAATAACTGTCCTAATATCTGTCTTGCTTACAAATTTCACATTATCTTAAAGGTTGCCTGCTTCTTGTAATTGAAATTGAAACGCGCGTTGAATTTAATTTTAACTCGAATCCTAACTCGAATCCTAACTCGAGTCCTAACTCGAATCCTAACTCGAATACTAACTCGAATCCTAACTCGAGTCCTAACTGGGGTTCTTGCTGTCCTCTGGTCTAAAATAGAACTGACCGATTCGGTCGAAAAGAGAATGTATCACCTTTTATATAATGCCTAATTGAATATTGATCAAAGACTACGAAATCATATATTATGAATATGTATACCATTTTTTCGTTTGTGAATTGCAAAGGATTGTTGACATAAGATCAAGGAAAACTTGTCATTCGTTTTGCTCCCTTGTTTTGTTTACATGAAGGAAGCGGAATGAAAGTTTTCGATCAAAACGCATGGATGAAGTGATTTAACTTGACATTCAATCATGAATCGGTTCCAGAAATTTTTCGAACCGATCGAGATTAACTTCATATTTATTTGTATATTTATGCGTGTCGGAATTTTAATACGCACATGAAGCAGAGAGTTAAACGTCAGTAAACGCACATAAACATTACGTATCAGTGGAAAACAACACGACGTATTAAAATAATAAAGTTGAAGCAAGCTTTTTTTACGCAAGCTCCCCACTTCGATCGAAGCATGAATAGATTCGCGCTTTACCCTAATACGCTTTTAATACCGGCTACCGACGTCGTTCACTACGTTGCCACGAAACATAAGGAGTTTGGCAGAGCGATCTTTCTCGATATGTGAGCAACCGAAATGTAAAATTATTATAGCATCAAGTACACATCAACCTAAGTCAGTTTTAGGGTTAGGATTAGGGATTGGTTTGTATTTCGGTTTGTATATCGAGAAAGCGCCAACTTTATTTGAAATCCCTAATGTGAATGGCGAGACATGAGATCAATGAAGACATGAAGAATGAAGACATGAAGCGATAACAAACCGAACCGAACCGAAAACCGAACCGCAACCTAACCGGAACCGAACCCCAACCTAACCGAACCTGAACCGAACCCGAACCGCAACCTAACCGCAACCTAACCGAACCCCAACCTAACCGAACCTGAACCGAACCCGAACCGCAACCTAACCGGAACCGAACCGCAACCGCAGTGTTAGGTTATTTCTGAGCAGTACTGTACAATCTTTGATCTCACTGGCAACCGGTGAAGATTACGAAGCACAGGGGAGATATGCTCCGATTTTTTAACCCCTGTTACAAGTCTTGCAGCTGTATTTTGAATTCGCTATAACTTGCTCAATTCAGCTTCTGGTAAGCCATATAGGATGCTATTGCAGCTGTCAAGTTTTGATGTTATGAATGCATGCACCAACTTCTCACAGTCCTTTTTACTTAAATATTTCCTGATCTTGCCGATATTTCTGATAGCAAAAGTAGCCGATGTACAGATGTTATTTACATGAGTATTTAATTTTAGATGTCTATCTACAGCAACACCGAGATCACGTGCAACCGGAGCCGGTTGGATTTTCACATCATTGACACATATTTCTGGCATTGGTTCACAATGCATAAAACGTGATGATAGATGGACAATCTCGGTTTTACTCGGATTGCATATAAGGCCATTCATAGTACACCAGTTGGTGATGTCCTTAATACATAACTCAAGTTTAACTAGAGCAGCAGGTCGATCACATGGAGATTTTATAGGCATATACAGCTGATTGTGCGTTATATGCATGCCGCTACTCGCTTAATTATAGACCATTTGATATTAAAGTCTCTGTTTTCCGCCTTCAATTTCCAAATGTATTTTGATGTCGTTTGAATCGGTGTCGTTTGAATATCTCGCGTTTCGGAAATCTTGATTTAATTGTCGTGACTTCAGCTTGGTAAACTACGCTCTTTGTCAAGCAATTTCCAGCGATTGGGCATTCATTGGTTTGTCGGCAGTGGCATTTGATACGGGGTTCGTTGTTTGGTTTTGTTTAGCGTTTTTAGTCAGGTTCGGTTGTTGTGTTTGCGGATAAAGCTTTTCATATTATCCATGCAGCTATAGCTGATCCGTACTGTGTGGCGGTTGAATATTTTATGTAGCCGTTTGTTTGAGGTAACAATGGGAAGTTTCGACGGTGCCGAAGTTTGTGAGCTGGTTGGACTCTTCCTCGATATAACATTCGACCTAACAAACGGAACATTCAAGCCATACCGGAAACCAAACGACGAACCGCTTTACATCAACCGCCTATCTAACTACCCACCTCCAATCCTCCGACAATTACCCTCATCGATAAACAAACGAATCAACAAACTATCATGCAACCAAGAAACTTCACACAAACCTAACGTACAAACCAACTCAAGAAAACGAAAATAACAGAAACAATTCTCAAAGACGAAATAGGCGACGAAACGTAATTATACAACCCACCTTACAGTAAAAACGTTAGAACGAACGTAAAACGAGACTTTCTACAACTCATTGACAAACACTTCACACCCTCAAACAAATTACATAAAATATTCAACCGCCACATAGTACGGATCAGCTATAGCTGCATGGATAATATGAAAAGCTTTATCCGCAAACACAACAACCGAACCCTGACTAAAAACGCTACACAAAACCATACAGCAAACAACAAACCCCGTACACGTGCAACTGCCGACAAACCAACGAATGCCCAATCGCTGGAAATGGCTTGACAAAGAGTCACGATAAACGACAACGGAAATACAATGAATTACATGGAGTAACGGCCAACGAGTTTAAATCAAGATACCGTTACAACCTTCACTCTACCTGTTGAGTCCATGTACTGTAGCTCAATAGTTAAAGCATCTCCCTGCCTTAGGCCTTACATGTGCAACCTGTACGCTACCTTCTGTGTCAATATAACTCAATCGCTCACGATTATCCCATCAGATCCTCGAACAACTGGACTGTATAAGTGTAGAACTGAGCGTTTTAAGAATAGCTTTTTTCCGAATACAATTTCTACCGCTAACACGAAACTGTCTTATTATGCTAATCACTTTTAATCTATAGATCCTTAGTTTTAACAACTATCATAGCACTTATTTAGTTTTTAACTGAACAAGTCATGTTTTTAAATATTTTGGTATTTTCTATTTTATGTAAAATTTCCAATCTTTGTAAACTCATTGTAATTCATTTCTAATGCGAAAATGTGTCATTAAATCTTATCTTATCTTATCTTATCTTATCTTATCTTATCTTATCTTGTCTTGTCTTATCTTGTCTTGTCTTGTCTTGTCTTGTCTTGTCTTGTCTTGTCTTGTCTTGTCTTGTCTTGTCTTGTCTTGTCTTGTCTTGTCTTGTCTTGTCTTGTCTTGTCTTGTCTTGTCTTGTCTTGTCTTATCTTACTGGTAATCCGAGGGTTATAGCTTATATACTATTTAGAATTTCGTTAAATTCTAAAGCAATATACATTACACGTGACAATCACGAGAAAATGTCCATTCAATCAAAACAATATACACTTAAATAAATTAACTTTGTCTCATTTGAAAGAACTCGTGAAATGGTATAAGAAGACCTTTTACAATTTTTCTGTATCTTTCTTGGTTTTCGAAATAATTTGACGAAAGACAGCGTGCTGTCCGCCATCTTGGAATTATTTTCGATATGCATGTGACGTCATAAGTAGGGTAAAGTGAAATTTTTATCTTGCCAACCTTACGAGATTATAAGCCTTCCGCGGAAATTCGGTCACCTATGGAGTAGTTTGATCAGGTTTACCCTGCTTGTGACGTCACCAATTTCCCAGTTAATTAGGTCAAATATTACAACAAGATGGCGGATTGCCATTTTGTCATAATTATCTGAAATATTTCAAAAACCAAGAAAGATACAGAAAAATTGTAAAAGGTCTTCTTATACCATTTTACGAGTTCTTTCAAATGAGACAAAGTTAATTTATATTGCCATATCCCTTTAAAGTGCCTATAACCCCAAATACGATATTATTGATATATGCAGTCATCATTTTGGATACAATATTCTGCTGCTAAGAAATGATATACTGAGAGATTTTTTCAACTTTTTCACTCAAATTCTCAACCTGAAGTCTATCATACGGAAAGCAGGAAAGAAAGCCAAATTCTCGATTTGACGTCACAATCATTTAGCATTTCTGACAACCAAACCGTTATAGACATCAACGCAAAGCTCAAATCATAAAACATTTTGTCATTCAACTATTCACATCATGCATTCAAATACTCGCTTCATTCACTTCGTGTACTTGGAGTTATATACAGTAGGCACGTTAATGTCTGACCCGAGGAAAACAGTTAGTTTAGTTTTCCCGTGAAGACTTGGAGACGAAATTTTGTTCATGTGCTGTTGTAGCTACAATCCTGGCAAAAATTATTTGGACAATCAGTAGAAAATTGATCCGGAAATCAAATTTCCTTCAGAAAATCAAAATTCAACCCCCCCCCCCCCTCCCTCAAAACAATGTTGCTCATCATTAACACCAACCCCAATATTTTTCCTGCCAACATTGCACGGGGGGAGGGGGTGGCGTTCTTTTGGGCAATCTTGTGAATTGTGACGATCGCGTTCTTTTGTATATAAACCTCATGGAGACAGAGCATTTTCGGTTGCAGCACCAAAACTGTGGAATTCATTACCACAGAAAATTAGAAGCTTTGAAATGTTAAGTAGTTTTAAGTCTGCAGTTAAGACTTTTCTTTTTTAAAATTAATAGTTATTGTTCATAGTGTTAATATATGTAGTAGGCTTTATCTTATAATGAAACTGTAATTAGTTTTAAAAGTAATTTTAAGAATATATATATTGATGTAAGAGCATTGAGACTATTGTATGATGCTCCTAATACGTCTTTATTATTATTATTATTACACAAGTGTCCCAATTAATTTTTGCCAGGATTGTATATAACAATCGTTTTCATCTTTTTAGATAAAATCTCAAACTCGACCTGGTAACGCGACAAAATCTTTCTTCGATCAGGACTACAGCGTATGTACGAGCGTGGCATCACACGAGAACATAGCGAGTGTCCTAGCATATTTCCGAGGGGACATTAGATCCCCATTGCTGGATCAGCAAAACGGCATCTCTCAGGTTCACACGACCATTTCGATTAGTGAACAGGTCCCCTCGGTGACCTGCGAAGAATTTGTTGCCAAATCGGTCGAATCTCGTGGCACGGACCCGTATTCGTACGAAAGGACTGCATGTTTGTTGGTGTTGCAGTGTCTCAGGGGTTTAAATCATCTTCACGAATGTGGGTTTACCCACGGAAACCTAACATTAAGTAACATGTTTCTCATTAAAAAAGCGAACGATTTTCAACTCTTTCTGGGAAACTTTGGAAGATCCCAACCGCTGCCGAAAGAGAGACGAGGAAGCGGGCTCAACCATAGGATTGCAGGCGATGTTCTGAGACCGGAACCGAGGAAATCTCAAAACCGAAGATCTCTCGAGAACGGAACCGAAAGTATCCAGAAACCGGAACCGAAGATGTTGCGCAACGATGTGGTTGCTAGCGCTGACGTCATATCAGCCATGTTGCATTCTGGGTTGAACTGTAACGATCAGAATGGTAATCTGGTCGATGTGTCGAAAGCTCGGTCTTGCTCGGCAATGTTCGGTTTTCTTGAAAAAGCTTCTGCAAGACTTCGCGACGGCACGGCGACTCTTCGACAGACGGTCGGCCTTTTGCAGGCATTGTTATGGGGTCCGTTTAAATCGGGCGAGAACATGTGTATCTTGAGCGAAGGTCGGACAAAACAATGGCTTGAGAGACAACGAGGAGAGTTCATTGCTAGATTGGCGATGGACGAAGCTTTATCAAGGACAGCGAATGGTGAAGAGAGGCCAAAATTTTCTATGGAGGACTTCCTGTTTTGCGAGTATCTAAGTGGATGCAATCCAAACTCCTTAATAAGATCAGCGAAATGTTGGTTTTTCGAGACTAAGGAGAAACTTTGAAAAAAGTTGAAGAGTATCAATAAAAAATGAAAGTTCTTTGAAACGAGGAAATGTGACAGATATACCGGTCCAGAATAAGACGTGTCGTCTTGGGCTACGTTGTATACTGGTCGGCCCGATTTTTCATCCTTATGGGTGCTATTAAATGGCAAACTTTCCCATACAGACTTTTCTTTCGGTCAATAAGTCTTTTTTTATTATATGGCTTAGCTCGTGAGCGGTCTCGTGAGCGGTCTCGTGAGCTTTTCTCCAATCTGATTTGCAAACCGGTAAAGACCGGTCATTACTGAACCGCTGAAAAGATTTAAAAAATTACGGAAAAATTTTGAGAAATGTGAGAAATTTAAAAGAGCCATATAATAAAAACCTTATTAACCTCGTTTGGTCGGTCTTTACGGCAACATTATCCTTCACTACTGAAAGACCGCGGGCAGGATAATTTTTACTGAAAGACTTCTCGGTCAATAAGTGTTTAATCATTATATGGCCTTTGCTACTTCCTGTATGATTACGCAACATGATTTGTCAGTGCGCTGACAATTTGCGAAGGCATTACGAACGGTAATCAATGTCAACAGTTATAGACCAACCCATTCGGTTTTACATCAGTTTGGCATTTATATAACTGTAAAGAAAAGCAATACTCTCTCTTTTATTTTCATTTCAATCCGGGAAAGGCGTATGGCCCTTATAGCAAGGAATGGGCTGGGAGAGCCTGCATATCGTAAGATGTCGGACATCTCAGTAACCAATCAGCGTATGTTATTTTGCGTACAAACCTGAAAACAATCGATAGGGACTTATAGTACGTATTCCATATAAGGTCATATCGGACGGGACTGGGTAGAGCACATACGTTGCCCTCGTACCAGCCTCCTGTTCTTGGTTAACCCCCGCCTCACGATTTTTCTAACCCTAAAGCCCGGCTGTGTTTCCAAGCCATCGCTAATCCCCGCCACATCCACTCCCCTAGTCGGGTTGCTAGATTAGTACAGCATATCCTCTTACCTAGAATTACCAATAATCAGTAAGTGTGCAATGGCCTTGAATTACCAATAATTGGTAATTGTAGGGTTAGAACCCAACCCCCGCCTAATAAGTTTTGTAACCCCACCCCCCCCCCCCCCTAGAGTTTTCTAAAACTAACCCGGGCGTGTTTCGTCCATCCCTAGCCCCCACCAGATAGACTAGTGAGAGAGACTAAGCATGTGGGATTAGCATTTGACTGTTAAACGCATGCGCGATTCTTATGCTCCTACAATTACCAATTATTGGTAATCTAGGCCATTGCACACTTACTGATTATTGGTAATTCTAGGTAGGAGGACATGTTGATTAGTAGAATAGTGAGATAGACTAAGCATGTGGGAATAGAAATTGACTGTTAGATGCATGCGTAACATTCTCACATCCAGTGGGCTGGTACGAGGGCAACGTATTTCAGGGTATTTGCTCTTCCCAGTCCCGTCCGATATGACCTTATATGGAATGCGTGCTATAAGTCCATATGGAACAAGCTCAGTCATAATAAATACGCATATTGAATTACAGAGAGATGGTATACCTCAAATCGAGATTTTTATCGTCTAGGATTGATTTCAATATTTATTTTTGACTACAGTTTCCCTTTAAACCAATTTTCTTGCTTTTATCATTCGCGTTTTCATACTGGTATTGCACCATATAAAGGTTACCGTGTAAGCATTACTGCACCTCCGTTAACGTGTGGTTTCTCCGTTTTGTAGAACAAAATTTCTACTATTATTTGTGAACGCATGTCACTAGGTAAAATAATATAAATTGCAGTAGTTAGTTTTAAATATTTTTATCAATAAATATAATGAATTCTCGAAAGATTTTGTGGTGATAGTTGGTTATGATGATTTAAATTATGAATATGGTAATGCTGATGATAATGATGACAATGATGATAATGGAAATAATGATAATCGTGATGAGGATTATAATGATTATGATATCCACAGTAATTAGCGTCAAATCCACTGAAGTGAAAAATATTTTCTTGTGTGTACAGTTCATGTAGAGTTAGGTAGTGTTTACATGAGGTCGAAATGAATGCCTGACTACAGACTTCCTAAACAGCTTTTCTACTCACAACTGAGGAAGGTCAGAGATCAGTCGGAGGTCAGCGCAAGCGCTATAAAGACGTCCTGAAAGTTCACCTGAAGGCTACCCAAATCCACCACATGGGAAGAGCTAGCTGAGCAAATAAGTGATTGGAGAGATGCAGTCGGAGAGGGGTCAAGACTTTTGAAGCAAATCGCCATTGTCACCTGGCCGAGAAAAGACAGAGGAGGAAGGCCCGCCAACAAGATCCACAACCTGGCACATTTCCCTGCCCAAACTGCCCTAAAATATGTGCCTCGAGGAGTGGTTTGTTCAGTCACTCGAGGTCTCATCGGAACTGAGCAATCTCTTTATCATCATCATATCACTAACTATCATAACTATGGAGCTGGAAAGAGGCAGTCATACTCATTATAGAGTGACTCCAACAACAACATGAGGTTGGCCCGAGTTCATGTTGGACTGACTTTAGATAGGATGTAGTGTTTTCGCTGTAGTTTATTTTCATGGTTCTGGCCTGAGATTCTGTTCACGCCGACCTGAACACTTCAGGTCGGCCAGACAAAAGACCTATTTCCCATGTAAACAAGAACTACTGTAAGTCCGATCCGACTCCTTATAACAAGCTTTCTAAAAGTTGTAAGAATATTAACAGGAATCTCAATATCAAAGGTCATTGGTAACCAAAAATAATTACCTTTTATATCAAAGTGCGTGACTTAAATAGCCAGAATATAGTAGTTTGAGGTTTGAGGTAAAATACCGGACATACGCTGAATCTGGTGAGCACTTCACGTTGCGTTTGTTTACATAATACTAAAACGCTTGCAATCGAACACGTAGGAGCAGTGCTCGAACCATCAAAGACTTATTTTAATTTTTGTTAAAAGTATTATTTTTTGTAAGTATATGGCGTGGGGCACGTACTGGCTCATTTAAACGAACGACTGTGAAACAACCGCGTGTTTTTTTGCAACGAATATAATCGAAGTGTGTCAATATGTCGAACGATGAAAAAGAAGACAACCTAAAAGTATCCGAGCGTTTCGCTCTGGAAATCGTGGTGTAAAGTGCTTATAAACCCAAAATGGGTTTGTAGTGATTCGGATAGAGCATAAAAAGTTAGTTAATAAGTTCTGGATTAGTTTTTGCGTTAAACTTTTAGTTTCGGAGATATAACGCTCAAACATGCAAATTGTGCCATTTTTTTGGAAAAAAGTAGCGCCACCAAAATAACACACCTGGATCCGAGGAACCCATCTTCAACAACAACTAGGCTTTTGTATAGGAGAAGACAGCTATCTTAAGAGTTTTTATTGAAAAATGCCCAAACGATGTGTCTTTACGATGTTACCTTTTCACAAATTGTGACTTTGAGCCCTTATATCTCCGAAACTAAAAGTTTAACGCAAAAACTAATCTAGAACTTGTTAACTAACTTTTTATGCTCTATCCGAATCACCAAAAACCCATTTTGGGTTTATAAGCACTTTAAAGAAGTATACGAAAGAAGCGTTTGAATTTGTTAACGTCAGATCCAGGGGATCAATCTGTTAAAGACCGTTTATTCACCATTGCAAGGTGGTACTGAAGGCTAAAGTCAACTTCTCCGATCTTAACAGTTTTTGATCTGTTGAAAGATATAGTAACAATAAGTTTGTATGCCAATTTTGACAGCGCTGCTTTATATACTTTTCGAGATATGTCCGATCAAATTTTGGTATCTAAGGATGAATGTTCGCGCCAGAACGCAGATGAAGGCTGAAAGACGATGCGTTTGTAATTGCTCTCCTACAGCGAGTTTTGACAGAATGTACACTGTGATTTGATATGCCGCGATTTTGCACTTTTTTCACACTCGCTTTTCTGTCGTGACAAAGGAGCATTTATAGTCTTGTTCTTGGTCTTGGAGGAATAAAATATGGCTGAGGAATAACATCTTTCCCTGATTTAAATTTCTTCCCAGAAGGTCCGTGAATGAAACGATTGTCATTGTTCGTTTACGTCCGCCGCTCAAGCTCTCTCTCTCGTTCACATTCCATCCAAGAGAAACGAGTTTCTCGGTGCTGAAATTCAGTCTAGAACCCGAGCCAAATCCTCGAAAAACATTTAACGCGCATCCTAAATTCTCTTCGCTCATATTCGTAGCCATGTTGCTTGAATAATATTCAGAAAGCAGCAAACGAACTCAAGCCGTGATCCAAGATGGCGTCCTGTCATCAATCACGTCAATCGACCCATACGTGTCGTTGCTATGCGCTTATTTTCCCGGGAAAATTCCCAAGCTATATATGGATATAAAGTACTTATTTGGGGGGTAAATTCAAGCTATTAGCCACTGACCTTTTACTGTTGGCTCACAATAATAAAGAAAAATCTTGTGACATCTCAAAATAATGAATTTGTTCGGGTAAAACACCCGTAATTTGACATAATACTCGCATAATTTGACAAATTTTCATCAGAGAAGCAACTAAAATGTTAATATCTTTCTTCCTTTGGAACCTATTTCATCAAAATTTGGCTTGATTGTGCACAGGACTGTAACAAACAAATTATCTCGGAGTCCGCCATTGTCGCTTTAAAACGTTTGGTTGAGAATATTTTGTATATCTGTTATCATTCAAAATCAAGTAACACTTATCAATGAGAGACAAACACTCGAGTGATGGCGGACTCCGAGATTAAATTTTCGTGTTGATATAGAAACTAAGTCCTCTTTGTTTCAGCTCAAAAAGTTCAAAGCGAAAGCCACAGTAAATAATCGATAACTAACTTTTTGTGCTCTATCCGAATCACCAAAAACCCATTTTGGGTTTATAAGCACTTTAAAGAAGTATACGAAAGAAGCGTTTGAATTTGTTAACGTCAGATCCAGGGGATCAATCTGTTAAAGACCGTTTATTCACCATTGCGAATTTATTAAACGAGAAAATAAACCGATTGAAAGAACTCGACGCGCAAGTGTTCTAGTTGTGCGACGTTAACGACATTGAACAAGAAATCGAAGAAACCGAAGAGATCTATTCCCAAACTATGTTTAAGGTTTATATGTTTCAAAGACAACCTTTTTTGAATTGACTGTATATATATATATATATATATATATATATATATATATATATATATATATATATATATATATATATATATATATATATATAGCAAAGTGAAAAGGTGGTAAACTGCCAAGAATTTAGTGACGAGATACTGACGTTTCGAGCGGAGCCCTTCATCAGAGTAAGACGAGATAAAATAAAATAAATAGGGCTTATATAATGCCAAAAGGGTGTCACAGGTAGAAAGTAGCCAATCAAATGCACGGGAAATAAACTAACTAATAATTAATGAGATGGGAAAAGTTAAATCATTTGCTATTTTTAAAGTCGATCAATAAGCAGACTGAGGGGGTGGGAAAAATGACAGGTCCAATATTCAAGGGGATTAGGCGATAATAATAGAAGCAAAGACTTGAAAAGCAATGAAAGTGCATAAGCTAATAATAAAAAGTTCCAAGCAAACTAAAATAATAAAAAACTTTTAGGAAGTTAAATAAAAGAAAAACGTTCGTTAAGACCAAGAGGATGTGTGGTGCCAAGTTTAAAAATGAGACGCTTTTCTTGTCGCTTGCGGTTATCGTTGCCACCGGAAATGGGAAGGATGGCACAGACTTTCATGTCTGAAACCAAATGGTTGGAGCTGTTGAAATGGCGGGCTACAGGTTTGTCACCATCATTGATCCTCACGGAACGAAGATGTTCAGCAAACCTGTCTGAAAGACGTCGCCCAGTTTCACCGATGTAGATTTTAGGGCATTTATCGCAAGAAATGCAATAAATTATGTTGGTGGACGTGCATGAAAAAGCATGACGGATTGTGTGGTCGAATTTGGGGGCAGTAATAACTGTAGTGGGATTGAGAAAAGCGCATGTGTTACAGCGGGAACGGCCGCAAGAAAATGTTCCCGCTGGTGCCGAGGTATTTTGTTTAAGGGCACTATGTACTAAGGAGTCACGAATGTTTTTATTACGGCGAAAAGATACCAAAGGGTTGTCGGTGAAAATGGCTGACGTCTCAGGATCATTTTGTAAAATGTGAAAATTCCGATTAATAATATTTTTAACTTTAAAATTGAAAGGATGAAATGTTAGAACTAAAGGAATTTTATTGTTTGAAACTCGTTCCAAAGATGGTTCAAGGGCGTCTAAACGGGGGACGAGAAAAGCTTTCTGAACGGCGAGGTCTAAAAGGTTGGTAGGGTAACCACGTTGGACAAAAAAAGATCTCATTTCCATTGATTTGACTTGAAAATCTTGGTCGTCGCTACATAAGCGGCGAAGACGCAAGAATTGAGAGTAAGGGATGGATTGCTTAGTGTGGTTGGGATGAGAGGATGAAAATAGAAGATAACTATGGGAGTCAGTAAGCTTGTACGAGACCGACGTTTTCAGCGAATCACCATTAATCGAAATTAAAATATCAAGGAACGACACAGAGGTCTCGCTGATTTCCCACGTGAACTTCAGAGCAGGATGAAAATCATCAACAAAGTTGATGAACTGCTCTAAAAGGACACGTGAACACGACGCTGTTCCTAAACAGTCATCGATAAATCTTCCGAAAAAATCAGGCAAGGGACCCGTGTATTGTTCAAAGATCTGTTTTTCAACATAACCAACAAATAAGTTAGCATAGCTTGGACCCATTTTGGTGCCCATCGCAACACCACTTATTTGTTGATAATGTTCGCCATCAAACGAAAAATTGTTAAGGGTAAGCAATAGTTCTGCTAAGCGGAGTAACGTGGTTGTGGAGGGTTCTAAATTAGTGCGCTGATCAAAGAAAAACTTCAGAGCTTCAAGGCCATCACAATGGGGAATGACGGTGTATAAGGACTTGACGTCCATCGTGAAAATAAATTTATCGGAACTACTGAAACGTAACTGGTCGAAAATTTGTAAGGCATGTTTAGTATCTTTGATATAAGAAGGCAACTTCTTAACCAAAGGATACATAACGTTGTCTAGAAAACTGGAAACGAGCTCGGTGGGGCAACTACAAGCGGAAACAATCGGCCTGCCAGGATTGTTAGGTTTATGGATTTTAGGTAGGAAATATATGACAGGCGTTCTGGGGGTTGTTAGTATAAGGTTAGATGCAGAGGCAGGCAATTCACCGGCTTGGATGAAATTCTTGATGGTAGTTTTGACGGATTTTTGGTGAGATTGAGTGGGATCGGAATTTAACTTAGTATAAAAGATGGTGTCGCTGAGTTGACGAAGAGCCTCTTGTCGATACAAGTCCGCTCTCCAGACAACTACAGCGCCACCTTTGTCCGCAGGTTTTATGACAACGTCATTTCGGCATCGTAATGAATTCAAAGCTAGAAGCTCTTCTTTGTTGAGGTTATGAACTTGTTTTCTGCGCGGAGGGTGCAATTTATCAATGTCATGGCGGCATTGTCTTACGAAAAGATCAAGGGAAGAAAAATCGCCTTCGGATGGAGACCAAGACGACTTCTTGGGGTTGAGTTCTTCGAAAATATCCTTATTGCTATTGAAAGTGGGCTTATCATGAAAAAAGGCTTTGAGGCGCATGCGGCGGAAGAAAGATTCGGTATCCTCTTTAACTGAAAATAGATCGATGGGCCCGGAGTTGGGAACAAACTTGAGACCTTTCGCAAGAACAGATCTCTCGGGGTCAGATAATGGCAAATCAGAGGGAATAGTGAAAACTAGACGAGTGACTTCGTTAGAGGAACTAGTGCTTTGGGAGGGATTCGGGGAGGGACCCAGCAATTTGGCCAATTTGGACGCCTTAACGTATATATATATATATATATATATATATATATATATATTATAGGTACGTTGTGCCTATATATATAATATTATATATATATATATATATATATATATATATATATATATATATATATATATATATATATATATATATATATATATATATATATATATATATATATATATATATATATATATATATATATATATATATATATATATATTATAGGTACGTTGTGCATGGGGAAAGTTTAAAGAGCTCTCTGGGATCCTGACAAGGAAGGAAGTGTTGCTAAAGCTGAAGGGGAAGGTGTACGTGGCCTGTGTGAGGAGTGCTATGGTGTATGGAAGTGAGACGTGGGCCATGACTGTGGAGCTGAATAATAGACTGGAGAGGACAGAGATGCGGATGGTGCGGTGGATGTGTGGCGTATCGCTGAGGGATAGAGTGTCTAGTGAGGAGCTGAGGGAAAGAATTGGTATTGAATCGGTGTCTGACGTGGTAAAGAGGAGCCGATTAAGGTGGCTGGGACATGTGCTGCGGAAAGATGATGGTGACTGGGTGAAGAGGTGTATGTCGCTTGAGGTTGATGGTGCAAGAGGAAGAGGAAGGCCAAGGATGACATGGAGCCAGGTAGTGGAGAGGGATATGAGAGAGAGTGCCTGAAGAGGGAAGATGCACATGATCGTGGAAAGTGGAGGAAACTGTCGTGGGGAACCACCGACCAACCCCTGCGTAAGCGGGGAAAACGGCCGTAAAACGTCTGTTGTTGTTTTGTTGTATATATATATATATATAATATATAAAATATAAATTGACAAAATATAAAATATGACAAGTATACAAATATGACAATATATAATAATAATAATAATAATAACAATAATGCCTAGCTAATGCAGATTGCAGATACCATATTTATATACAAAAAATATACCATACATATTTATATACAAAAAATATACCAAATTTATATACCATATTAATATACAAAAGCCATGTAACAAAGCACATGACATTGTACTTGTACTATAGTATCTAAATTATATATCACCATGCATGCACAGATATAACCTATATTCAGGATGACATGCCAATTTGATACTTGTTGACAATGATCTAGCTGACACAGCACTTGTTGAATCCCTAGCAATTTCTGCTAACATATTTAGTGTCAACATACCCAATGTCAACATAACCCTATATAAGCTGTATTTTACATTAGAAGCCTTAATAAGCAATAATAGGTAAATTGAAAATAATCGAAGAAAAAGCGTGAAAGGAAAAGCAGTTTATTATATGTTGAATTGAAAATAATCAATGTAAATACAGTTTAACAAAGCAAAAAAATGGTCAGTGACAAAAAATGAACCCCCTTCTCTGCTCCCCCTACCCCCCTCAATGAGAGGAATTATGTAAGGGTTACCCGAAGCAGAGTCTCTGCAGAGATCCCACCCGCACCGGTCCACCCGCACGGGAGCTCATACTTTTAAATATATACGCAAGCTATCTATACACTACAAAGACAATAGGTTCTGTGCATGTGGGTCAAAAAGGTCAAAATTCACCGTGTTTAGAAATGTAGGAAATAATTCACCGAATTGGCTTAAAATTTGATATGTGTGTTGTTTAGCCGACTTACAACGATGATGAAAAATTCAGGCGAAAATATAAAATTGATCGATGCGAAAAAATATCGGCCATTCTATATTAACTCTTTCCCTACGGGCGCAGTTAAAATGGGTCATTGATGACCCGCAAAGTCGTCAATCGAAAAACACGGCACACGGTAACGCAAGATTAAAAATTGAAATTCGACAAGCGCCAGGAACATGAAATCCACGCACACGCCAAGTCTGATTTGATTTCATAAACAACTCTGCGATTGGTGTCATTTTGAGTTTTCAAGATGCTATGCGGGCGTGCAAGATGGCCTTTTCTGGAAAAATGTAAATTTTTCAACCTGATTTATGATAATTAATGCTAATTTATATTAACATAATGTGTTTTGTTCGGGAAATTTAAAAGAACAAGTAAAAGCCGGTTTATTGGGCTTCCAGAAAATGTATAGCTTTCGCAACAGTTATGGTTATTTCAAGAGATATCAATAGAACAACGTGGTCGTTCAATTTTTGATGTTTTTCAGCCGTAGGGAAAGAGTTAATAAGCAATAATAGGTAAATTGAAAATAATCGAAGAAAAAGCGTGAAAGGAAAAGCAGTTTATTATATGTTGAATTGAAAATAATCAATGTAAATACAGTTTAACAAAGCAAAAAAATGGTCAGTGACAAAAAATGAACCCCCTTCTCTGCTCCCCCCTTACCCGAAGCAGAGTCTCTGCAGAGATCCCACCTGCACCGGTCCACCCGCACGGGAGCTCATACTTTTAAATATATACGCAAGCTATCTATAGGGAAAGAGTTAAGGACCAGTGTTGTCCAAGCTTAACAGACACAATAAGTTGTGGCGCAGTAGGCCATCTACTATAGTCCTAACCTGTTCTGTAATGGATGGAGTAAACAAAGATTATTTCTGGAATACATACCAGTATACAATACAAAAAATACAAAAGTACAATACAAAAAATACATGGACGTCATGAATTAAGCTATTAACTATGATTAAGCTCATATCCTCAGAAAAACTATTCCCGGTTGAAAAAAAGTATAACCTTCTGATTGCCAGTGACTGCCTCTAACCATTGAGGCATCAAGAATCAGATCGAGAGAGAAGGTTACAATGATGTACTGATTTGAATGATATATATATACTGCCTATGCGGCAGTCACTATATATCAGTAATGCACATAGCTAGGAAGTATACATATTTAAATTGGATCAGTACATCATTGTAACCTTTACTCTCCATCTGAGTCTGAGGTAGCTCAATGGTTAGATGGTCTAGCAATCAGAAAGTTACAGGTTCAATTCCGGCTGTCTGGGACTAAGAATAATTTTTCTGAGAATATGAGCTTGAATAACAATCATCCATGTATCGTCTGTCTCATACTCCGAGCTCTCCCTTATTCACTGCAGCAGTGTATATATTAACACTGACAAGTATAGTACAGTACTGTAATACTTGTTTATGCTACAAAACTTAAGGTTGTATAAACCACAGTATAGTCTGCATGTTTTTGCAGCCTAAACTATACCAGTACTGTATAGGCTAATTCAAATTTTTAAATTGTTCCATGATAGGTACAAACTTTAAACTTGCACTACGATTGTAATTTTTCGTTGGCTTTCTAATGGTATATAGCATAAATCTCAATAAGTATTTCAAAATGTATATATTATACAGTACAACACTTACAACTAACAATAACAAATTGTTAACATGACTAACATGTATATGGTTGTTTTATTGAAGAGTATTAGAAATACATGTAAGAAATCGTGTGTAAGAGGACTATACAATTTCGAGCGAAAGCCCTTCAGAGTGATTTCGTGATGTCTGATTGACAGGCTCACGTTTTTGTTTTGTTTTTAGTCGCCATGACGCCATGCCAAAAGTAAAATGTTCCGACCACGATATATTTTGAAGACTGAAGTACTAACTCTAAGAACTCATTCTACATATCTAATGAAAGCTTGATTAACAGCGTCTGACATACCTACAAAAATATTTTTGTAACTGATAGCTAACAGCTTCAAAAAAGCGACGACGCTTGGATTGGATTGACAAACTACGAGTAAATATTTTAGATATTCAGACGACGATATCTTTTGAACTACTAACTCTAGAAAATCATGCTATACATCAAATAAAAGCCTGAATAGCATACTCGGACATGTTTTCAAATTATCATTGTAACTGATTAACAGGTTTAAAAAACCGAAAACGGGTTTACCTTTAGTTTTGACGCCACGTATAAAACTTGATTTACGAACTTGACATCTTCCGACGACGATATATTGCATTTTCACTGCCTTTTCACGATCTTTTTTGTACACAAATCTTCATTCACCGTGTAACCCGACAAAACACGTACTCTTCTTTTACGGTTTCAATTTAAATATTAATTCAAATGCAGATATTCACCATATCTAGTTACCAGGGCCAAATGTTCCGATGCCGCTCATGGGCCGTTGATCTTGAATATATATAAATAAACTCGATTCTATTTAGCCCACCCTGCCAGCATCCCCGTGATAAGGGACTAAACGCCGGTCGATATTAGCACCCTCGGGCGAGGGGATAGATTCGCTGACATTTGAACAATCAGAGTCCGAAGAGTTCATATTCAAAATGCTTCCAAATTTCCGGTATCTAAAACTTCTGGGGCCAAGGTAAACAAACCAAACAATGAATTAAACCAAAGATCGAGCACTGAAATATTTGTTTGGTAAAAGGGCAACTTACCGGTATGACGTCATAGAGTATGTAATACCCAATCTTCTAGAAACTCGGTCGTGCATCAAGAGCTACTGGGAAACTCCCCCAGACAATTCCTGTGCTTTTGCTCCAAATTAATTTTTCTCTTCACTTTTGCAAAGTTAGATGAGAAGTGCTTTGGAAAATAAAATAACCTCAAAAGGTATAGTTGACCTTTAAAGAACGATCAGGAACTTACAGTATCAACGAATATGATAGCGTTATTCAACATCAACTCGATTCGGGAATTATCGAAAGGGTCTCGGATCTACCAGAACTTGATGGGTCAACGCACTACTTACCTCACCGTGGAAGTCGTAGGAGAAGGAAGCGAAAACAAAAATGTCCAAGCCCAGAACACAACCTACCATTACAAGATCGTTAGCCACCAGCTCGAACGAAGTGAAATATTCGAATATCGAGGAGGTCATCGATTGTCGACGTTATAGCAGCAAAACGAAGCTACTACGAGTAACAGCCTATATGCATGTGATAAGATTCATTGATAACGCGAGAAAAAGTCAATCAGCGGTACGTGAATAAACTGCGGAAGAATTGAAAACAGCAGAAAAACTTTGGATAAGTTCCTTCCAACGAAATAACTTCCGGAGACAAGAAGGAGACCCCGTTAGTCAAGCAACTAGACTTATTTCGAGACCAAGAAGATATTCGTTGTCATGGCAGAATCGATCGATCGTCGCAGTCCTCGTCCGCTAAACAGCCAGTACTTCTTCGTACCAAGCATCGTTTTACAGAACTTGTTATTCGTAATCATCGTGAAGCTGTCCATCGTAATGGAATAAAGGAAACATTGAACAGCATCCGAGAGAAATATTGGATTGTGAAGGGGCGAGACAGTCTTCCCTTTCGTGAACGGTCTTTGCCATCCTGAACGGTATTTGCCATCCTAATTAAACAATAACCTCAGCCCCCCGGAATTTTTTACTAATATATACGGAAAAACTGTGTCAAGTTGTGGCAGTGTAGCTACAATTCCAGGGGTTACGATTCAGGGGGTTGGGGTCATTGTTTAGGATGGAAAATACCGTTCGGGATGGCAAATACCGTTTACGAAAGGGAAAACTGCGGGGGCGAGAAGCAGTGAAATGAGTAGTAAGGAAATGTATACAGTGTACAAGAAATTGGAAGGGAAGTTATTCAACATGCCTAGGACCCCGAAACTACCATTGAGTCGAGTCAGTGACGCACCGCCTTTCGCACATACTGGAGTCGACTTCGCCGGACCACTTTATGTCACCACCAAAGCACAAAGAACAGAGCCAGAGTCTTTGGACCTGCGCTTCGACTAGAGCCCCACACCTAGAACTGGTGCCAAATTTTCCAAGCTTTCCGAGTTTTGCCGCACGTCGAGGTGTACCAACGAAACTGTTGTCCGATAACGCGAAAATTTTTAAGTCCGCTGCTAAAGAAGTAAAGAAAATCGCGAGATCTACCGACGTTTATCGATTCTTTGTCAACAAAGGAGTCGCATGGGATTTTATAATCGAGATTATATTGCATATATATTTGTCGATCATATCCCATATAGATTCAATAAGCCAATCTGTGATGAAACGTTCTCAAACCTTAGAGAGGGTTGCAGTTAATGAAATCGGACGTAGATCTTTCGTTATGTCAACAACTTTTGTTGTTGTTTTTGGAATTGGAATAACGTCAGCTTGCTCCGATCTAGTAGGAACACATGCTTGTTGAATAGATTCATTAAAAATAGAAGCTACATGTATGGGAGCAGCAAGAACAGGGGCGTACCTCTTTAATATACAGTTCGGAATACCATCAGCTAGTCTCTTGTAGACATCTTTGCTAATGATAACATAGATAAAAGTTTAGTTCGATTTCTCGCAGGATCATCAAATTCAGAATTAGCTTGGAGTGTGTAGTATTATTTAGTTTGCATAATTATGTAAACTAAACAATACTACATCTCCCTTTTAAATTTCAAATTATTAAAATAATAAATTAAATATTTATATGATTGTCAACGAAGTAATTGTCATCTGTGATAATACTAATACATTATATAATTAGATTTTAGAAGCATTATATATTTTTTTGTTTTGTTCTACTATCTACGTGAAGTAAACTACAAGTAACAAATGGTAATAGATAATATTAATGTTCAACTACTAGTATATTTGGTGGTACCGATAGTCTTCCTGATCTTGTAGTGTAATAACCGGGATTGTTTTCTGAAATTGCGGTTTCTACAGCTTGTTCAGTAGGTTCTGTGGTTTCTTGCTGTTTATTGGAACTGTTCTCTAGAGGGAGTTCAATCAGGTGTCGTCGATTCCGTCGAACAGTCGTTGTAGGAGTTTTCACTACATATGCACGAGGAGCTTTAGATTTTTCAACAATCTTTCCTGGTTCTTTAGGATCTGGAATCCATACTTTACAATTAGGTTTAAGGTATTGTAATGTTTTAACTCCATGATGGGAATCATCATTCTTCTTCCGTCGTTTCTTTATCATCTCTTCTTTTTCTCTGACTGCCACGAGATATGGCCATGTAGGTACCAGCTGTTCTGCGACTAGTGGAGTTGTTGTTTGCATCTTTCTGCCAAATAAAAGTTCAGCAGGACTATAACCATTCTCGAGTGGAGTAGCTCGGTACGCCATTAAAGCAATGTACGGATCTTTTGATTTTTTAAGAAGAGATTTCACCGTTTTTACAGACTTTTCAACTTCACCATTAGCTTGATGGTATCTTGGACTGCTCGTCTGATGCTTGAAACCATAACTTGATGAAAATTTTAAACATTCCGTTGATCTAAACTGAGGACCATTATCCGATATTACTTTATCTGGAATAACATGTCTATAGCAAAGCATGACTTCATATGCGTAATCACATCTGTCGATGATGAGCTGTGTAAGAAAGCTATTTCTGGATATCTTGAAAAATAATCAACGATTATGAGATATTTCTTACCATTCAGCTCAAACAGATCAGTACAGACATTTTGCCATGGTCGATCCGGTAAAACAGACGAGATCAAAGGTTCCGCTCTGTTCTTTCTTTCCTTAATGCATACATGGCAGTTTCGAACCAAATTATCAACTTGTTTGCTCTTACCAGGCCACCATACTGAGGTTTTGGCTCTTTCTCTGCATTTGGTTATTCCAAAATGTCTTGAATGGATTTTATCAAGTATGTCCGATCTCATTGATGATGGAATTACCAACCTTTTCCCTTGAGTAGAATTGTCCTTCTTGAACCGTTAAATCACCAACATGTTGCCAGTAGGGCTTGATAGCGTCATTGATATGGTTTTTATCTGGCCATCCATGAGTACAGTACTTTATGACTTGATCGCATACTTCATCTTGCTTGAGACGGATTCTAAGTTCATTTAATCTATCTTCTGTGACTGGTAAATCTTTCAACACTTGGTCAATAAATCCTTTGACTTCTGATTTGATTTGATTTATTAACTTTGCTGCCTCCAAAAATTATACATACATCTATATATAACTAGATACAAATGAATAAATAATTAATTATGCAACTGGTGGCCAAACAGGGCATTGCCCCAATTGAACATGACTATACCAATGTAGAACCTATTTAAGTTATATAAGACCTAATTACTACTACAGATTTAAGAATCAATAGAATAATATACAAACTATTTATGTGGAAGTTGGTAAACATTAAGTTCTCTACGAAATTTCTGATAAAGTTTTGACTTAAAAAGACTAAGACTACAAATTGTTTTAAGTTCACTGTCCAATGAGTTCCACTTTGTTATAACTCGAGGAAAATAAGAGTTTTTAAAATATTGAGTTCTACATTTAAAAATCATTAAAATTATTCACATCATAAGATGTAATGTTATATTTAGGAGCTGGTCGATTCTGTACATAATCTAATAATTGAATGTCCAAAAGACCTGCTCTACATTTAAAAAAGAACAACAAATCTTTCATGTTTCGCCGGACATCAAGTGGTAGAGATTGAGGTTGAGATTAATCAATCGTTCTTTATAATCAATGTCATCAGGGTAATTCAAAATGAACTTTGAAGCTCTACGTTGTACTCCTTCCAACATAAGTTGATATTTTACTTCTGAAGGAGACCACAGCTCTGATGAAAATTCCAACTGTGGCCTGACCAATGTGAGGTAGAGGAGCTTCCTGGTAGATTGGTCTTCAACATCTTTACACGTTCGTTTAATAAGTCCAAGTGTTCGATTTGCTTTTGCTGTAATCTTTGAAATATGCTCCCCAACTAACATCCGCACTCACAGTTATTCCTAGATCTTTGGTGGTTTTAACACATTCAAGGGATTGATGTCCCAATTTGTACCCATTGGTTGTCTGGATTTTCTTTCGTGACAGTCTCATGACTTTTCATTTATTAGTGTTAATAAAATTGCATACACCATTTTCATTCAGTCCAAGATTTCAATTCATTTAAATCATTCTGTAAATTACCTGTATCAGCATCGGATTTGATCACTCTTTATAATTTTGAATCATCGGCATACAATGCCATTTCTGTTGGTGGATTAATCTGCTCTGGAAGATCATTAATATACAATATAAAAAGAAGTGGTCCCAGAATAGACACCTGGGGCACACCAGAGGTCACCTCAATCCATTCAGAATAATGTCCGTCAAGAGCAACTCTTTGGACCCTTCCAGTTAAGTAACTTTTAAGCCAATTGTACAGAGAACCATGGAAATCATATTTTCTTAATTTACAAAGCAGTAAACAATGAGATACTTTGTCGAACGCTTTTTGGAAAGCAAGATAAATTATATCAACAGAGTGTGTTTTGTCCAGTGCTGTTAGAATCTTATGGTAAACTTGTATCAACTATGTGGTGCAATTTCTGCCTTGTAAGAAGCCATGTTGTAATTTATGTACTGTAACAGCATAATGTCAACATGATAGATCAGGACTGCTAAAATAACAGCACGGTTCAAGCATGTTTCAACATGTTGTGACAGGCTTGTTGAATCGACAGTCGTTGTTCATGCATGTGAGAACATGCAAGTTCATGGCTGTTGTAACAATGCTGTTCAACCTTGTTATTTCATCATGCTCTGACAACATGTTGTATCATGTATGAACAATGTTGTTCAACACTGTTCAAGCCTGTTCAATCATCAGCCATGAACAATACTGATTCAACATCCATGAACAGGCCTGTTTACAACCCTGTTCAAGCCTGCCAATACCAACCAATGTGTTTTAGGCTATACACAGGTAGAAACAGACTGTGCGTTTTTACGTGTGTAGTATGTTGTGCCATGTAGTATGTTGTGCCATACAACTGACTATGCATCATACAGTACAATTCCATTGTTCAATTACAGTCATATTTGCTGTACATATTGCCAATATCACAATGCAACTTATTCTATTCAAATATTTTCTATGTCACCAATTATATTCAACGCAGTCGAGTTTCCATGTAAACATTAGAGTTATTACTATGTAACGTACAATAATTTATGTGATTTATGCTGATTTATGCAAACCATTTCAGTCTTATAATATGTATAACAACATTTTGAAAAGCTAACTGATACTAATTCATTATGAGTATAGTTTTACTAACCTTTACATGATATTATGCCTTTAAGAAGCTATAGTCGGTCAATATGGAATATTGTCCATTTCCGCCATTTTAGGGTCGTGTACTAAAACGGCTCTAACCTTTTTTCTATTTGTTCAATGTCAGTCATATTAGCTGTACATATTGCCAATATCACAATGTAACTTATTCTATTCAACTATTTACTATGTCACCAATTATATTCAATGCAGTCGAGTTTCCATGTAAACATTAGAGTTATTACTATGTAACGTACAGTAATTTATGTGATTTATGCTGATTTATGCAAACCATTTCAGTCTTATATATGTGTGTAACAACATTTTTGAAAAGCTAACTGACACTAATTCATTATGAGTGTAGTTTTACTAACTTTTACATGATATTATGCCTTTGAGAAGCTCTAGTCGGTCAATATGGAATATTGTCATTTTCCGCCATTTTAGGGTCGTGTACTAAAACGGCTCTAACTTTTTTTTCATTTGTTCAATTTCAGTCAAATTTGTTGTACATATTGCCAATATCACAAGATAAGTTTTTGGTTATGGATGTTTGGATAGTATTACCCAGTATACAGGCTAGACCAGTTTTTCATACAAAATTTAGTGTCATTACATCATTAACATGTTAATTTATGCTAATTTATGCTATATATATTTCATTTTGGGCGGACCAAATATCGAAATTCTGAAAGCCCATCACATATCCTTTCCGAAAAGGTATAGCTTTCTATATAGTTCTAAATAATTGCTGAGAAAATAAATGGACATTGACACTGGTAAATTTTCATTGATTTTACCCCAGTCAAGAATGAGTGTTAATAATAATAATAATAATAATTTAATTCTAGTGCATTACAAAAAATTCTCAATGCCCTTACAGTTACAACGCTAAAAAAAAAATTTACAGGAGGATATTCAGATAAAATAAGAAACTAAGATAATGATAATATACAATCTTAATAATATCCATTAGGAATTAAAAAGATAAGTTTTAAGTTTTGTTTTAAAAATATCAACAGAAACGGAGGATCGAATTTCTTTAGGTAAGTCATTCCAAAGCCTCGGTGCACAGTTCGAAAAAGACCGGCCACCATAATTCTCTGTTTTATACAGAGGAACATTGAGTTTATTAAAATCATTAAAATTTGATCGTAGAAGACGGGAAGGCTTATGGATAGAGAGAATCTCAGCTAGGTATTTAGGACCAAATCCATTCAAAACTTTATATGTGATTAGGAGTACTTTAAAAATGATACGCTTACGAACAGGAAGCCAATGTAGCTTTCGTAGGATCGGTGAAATATGGTCTGTTTTTCGAATTTTTGTCACAAGTCTGGCAGCAGAATTCTGGATCCGTTGGAGTTTCGAGATATCCTTATCAGGAAGGCCAATAAGCAGGCTATTGCAGTAGTCCAGTTTGGACGTAACAAACGCATGAACCAACTTTTCGGTACTGGAAGGATCAAGATACTTACTGATTTGACCTAAGCGTTTGATGGAGAAAGATGCCGACTTACAAAGTCTTTTAACATGAGAAGACATCGTCAGGAAGTGATCTAGATAAACACCAAGGTTCCTTACTTCCAATGATGGCGAGATTAGTGAGTCTCCAACACTTACTTGTGAGATAGGGTCATGACGCAGATAGCGTGAGCTAAAATGGACAACCTCTGTTTTTGAAGCATTACATACAAGCTTGTTGTTCTCCATCCAAGTCATGACATCTCTGGTACATTTCTCAAGTGTTTCCAACGCAGCTGGCCTTTCAGATTTTTCCATAACAAGATACATTTGAGTATCATCTGCATAGACCATCAATTGCAAACCGTGTGCAGTGATGATATGCTCAATCGAGGAGACATATAATGAAAAAAGCATTGGACCTAGCACGGATCCTTGAGGGACACCACAGATCAGGTTATGAGTAGTAGATTCCATGGCGTCGATCACAATTGAGTGGGTACGGTTAGAAAGATATGATTTAACCCATTCCAAAACAACCCCACCAAGACCAAAGTCATTATGAAGTCTGTTTATCAAAATTCCATGATCGATCGTGTCAAATGCCGAAGAGAGATCTAATTGAATCAAAACAACATCTTTGTGACTATCGATTGCTAGGTTGATGTCGTTGTATACACGGAGTAGGGCTGTTTCAGTACTATGATGTGCTCTATAGGCAGACTGCATAGCAGGGTAAAGCTGGTTAGCATCAAGATGATCATTCAGCTGAATAGCAACCACACGTTCCACAGTTTTAGACAAGAAGGATAGATTGGTGATCTGCCTAAAGTTGTTTAATACTTCCGGATCCAAAGTTGACTTTTTGATTGTTGGAAGAACCAACCATCTATAAGTCGAAAAAGTTGTTTGTCATTTGAACTCAATACTTTGTCATTATAATAGCATTTCTTAGCCTCCTCTATAGCCATATAATATTTAGTGGATTTATCTTTGAAAATCTGTTTATGGATTTCCAGACCAGATGATAGCCACTTTCTTTCACAACGTCGTTTCTCTAATTTTAATGTCCGTAAATGTTCAGAATACCACGGAGAGTGAGGTCTTAAGGTTATCAAACGGTCATGGATCGGAGCATGCTTATCGAGAAGATCACCAAGTTCACTGTTATATTGTGAAATTAATGGTAGCAGGTCAGCTTCAGGGTTGTTTAGCAGTGACAAGGCAATAATGTCATCATTGAAGTTTTGTAAATTTATCTGCTTTATCTTACGATGCTTGGCACGAACTTTTATCAAGTTAGGTCGCGACATATCTAGAGTACATTTAATAACAGAGTGATCTGATGGCAATTCAGCTGAGACTTTTACATTAGAGACCAAATTGCTACCAAAATTAGTGATGATCAGATCTAACATGTGACCTTTACTATGCGTTGGAAAGTTTACATGTTGCTCAAGTACAGCAGAATCAATGAGTTCTTTAAAGTAATCGGTATCAGGGCTACTGGTATCCATATGGAAATTGAAATCACCACTGATAAGACAGGGAGATTGGAAAACTGAAAGATCTTCAAGAAGGTTGGTGAAATCATTGAAAAACATAGTCGTGGTAAATTTATTTTTCTTTGAAGGGGGAGGCCTGTATATTGATACAAGTCGCAGAATGGTATGGCCGACCATGACGTTGATATCAAGACATTCCATGGCTGTGTGTGTTATAGGAACATTGTAAGTGACAGTGAAACCTTTACGCACAATGGCCGCAACACCTCCACCTTTCCTATTTGATCTTGGCGAGTGGAAAATATCGTAGCCAATCAAAGTTTTCGAAATATCTGCTAAAGTCCGGTCATCATGCTTATCGCCATTAAGCCAGGTTTCCGTAATTACCATTATATCAAGATGATTGCAAATGATAAAGTCACATAGCGTTGTGGTCTTGTTTCTTATCGAGCGAGCGTTCCAAAGGGAGAAACGAACCTTAGGAGAATATGATGGAAGGGTTGATTTGGAAATATTCACATTAATAAGATTTCTAACATTTACTCCACGACTATTTGTCCGGTTGTTTACAATGACAGTTGAGCTTGAGAGAACAGTATTATGAATACTTAATGAAGTTCTTGGTGAATAATTCGCTTCATTGATTTCTGTATCAATATTTCGATTTGTTATCACAGATTTGATAATATGCTTGATAGTAAGCGTGTTCTTTTCTTCTACATCTTCCGTGGGACTGAGCATTCGGTTTATACATCTCGTTCCAAAAGGATAATATCGATTGTTACTATTAGGACGACGGCTTTTGACAACTTCAATGCTCTTGGATACGGGTTTTGATTGTATGATGTTTTGTTGACATTTAAATTTCTGGTTACTTCCACCGCGTTTCCCTCTATACTTAAGAATACCAAGTGATTTTAGCTCTTCCATAACCAACATTGAAGGCTTCGAGCCACACTTTCGAATAGACAATAGCTTACTACGACCCAATTCAGTATGGTTACATTAGGGCTAGGGGCCTAGCTACTAGAAACCTTGATAGGCATTTTGCTTAAGGCCCATAGTTATGATTATATTATGTTATTTACAAGTAATATTTACAAAAAATCAGTTCAAAGAAAAAGTGAACATAAGTAGAATAGGCTGGCACGAATCTGGTAAAACAACGGAAATTTGTTCCACCAGATTCCAACCAACACAAATAAACGTACAACCACAACATATTAATACCCACAGTTTGGTTCACAAAGAAATTGTCAAGACAATAGAGATTAATTAGGGCAATTTCCCCACCGGACTTCAAACAAACTACAGTATGCCAAGCTATATACAAACAAGAAGATATTAGATTCCAAACCATTCCAAATATCGACCCCTTTGTTAGAAAGAGTATATGTTTTACGTAATTTGTTCGTTTATAAGGCTTGTGGATTTTTGGAGCATTTCGTTTGTTATGATTATGAACTTGATTATTTGCTACAAAATAATTTGTGAATACTTCTGGTAAGTTCTTAATATAATGATAACGAAACATGAATAAGCTACTGTAGTTAGATAATCATTGAGTAATTGAGTTTAAAGATGTTCAATATTTTAAGATCACTAAAAGGTGGTTCAGTACGTTCCAACGTGTCATTAATCGCTCAATCGTTTTTTGGATATTCATTGAAGACGGGTTTGTATGTATTGCCCCATATTAAGTTTCCATATATTAGATATGGATAGACTAATGCATAATAAATTAATTTTAAAGTATTCTAATTTGTAAAATGTCGTATTTTGGCTATCAAATCAGCAGATTTAATAATTTTCCTTGAAATCATATCAACATGGTCATTCCATGTCAAATATTCATCAATTATAATTCCTAGAAATGTTGTATTTTTAACTTGTTTAATATTTTTGTTGTTAATTGTAATGGTTATATTATGAGTATTCTTTTTTAGAAGATCTAAATAATTTTAATTGACAATTTATTGACATTTTACCAATCAGCTATTTCATCAATTTCTACTTGAATAATTTTGTTTAGTATTTTAAGGTAACTGTTACTATGAAATATATTTGTGTCACCTGCAAAAATATAATTGAAATAATTTTACTGCAATTTTGAATGTCATTTATGTATAGAAGAAAGAGAGGTCCTAAAATTGATCCCTGGGGAACACACTTGTGATTGTCATTTATTGTTGACTATTTCTGTTTTCTAGATAGTTTTGAAACCATTTTAAACATATTCCCTTATACCATAATGAGCTAACTTTTTAATCAGAATCCTGTGATTAATCTTATCGAATGCTTTGCATCGGACAAGTCAAGGAAAATACCAATTGTTTATTCTCCTTTATCTATCGCTACAAGTTCGATGACAGCGAGTTCTATTGATCTATTTTTTCTAAATCCATATTGATTTTTTGATAAAATTGTATTTTTTTCAACATGTTTAATTAATCTTTTGTATGAGTCTTTCTAACAATTTGGAGAAACAAGTTAGAACTGATACAGGTCGATAATTTTCAAATTTGTTATTCTCATTTGGTTTAAAAATTGGTGTTACTACAGCTATTTTTAGCTTGTGTGGTATAATCCAACTCGTAAAAGTCAAATAGAAAATATATGTAAGTGGCTTAGAATCTTTATTCTTTATTTATTAGAATCTTTATTATCTTTAATCTTTATCTTTAGTTGCTCTAATTATTCTGGAGCCGATATCGTCATGTCCAGGACTTTTATTAATATTCATATTTGCTATTTCAGTTTCTACTTCTTTTTCAGCAATTGGATCAAGAAACATACTGTCCTTATAGTTGTTAGTAAGATATTTATCAAATGTTTTTTCTGGATTATTAGTAATATTTCTAGCTAATTTAGGGCCAACGTTCACAAAACATTCGTTAAAACTATTGGCTATTTTAGAAGGATCCTTTATTGTTTCTGTTGTGTTATTTTCAATAAATTCATTAGGTAGTTTCTTATTTTTCCAACCTCGATCTATTTAGGATTTCGTTAAGGGTTCTCTATACCATTTTTGAGTCATACCTTAGCTAAGACTTTGAATGTACCTTTGATGATATGTTAGACACTTGTGTCTCTGAAGGCAAGGAAACTATTATAATGGGGGATCTAAATGTCAATTATAGGAAAAACTCTGACAATAAGGAAATAAAGCGGCTTATCAAACTGTACGGGTTAAAACAAGTAATACAAAAGCCAACGAGAATAACAAAGAATTCCAGCACTTTGATAGATATAATTGCAACCACTCAATAAAATAATGTGCTAAAACATAAAACATATAACTCCATTAGTGATCATCACTTAGTTGGGGCTATTATAAAGAAAAATAATCACAAATTCCCGCATAGAATAATATTGAAGAGAAACTATGCAAATTACAATAAACAGTGTTTTATTGAAGATTTGCATAATCAATCATGGGAAGCAATGCGTGGGACCGATTTAAGAATCTTTTGAAATCAGTGATTGATAAACATGTCCCTTTTATCGAGAAAAAAATCAGAGGGAGAGACTGTCCATGGCTGAGCAGTGAGATAAAAGCGAAAATAAACGAACGAGATCACTATTTAAGAAAAGCCAGGTAAAGAATTTCACTGGTCTACATATCGACACTTGAGAAACATAGTAACTCGTATGATCAGAAACAGTAAAGCAAATTACACCATGGATATGTTAATAAGCTTTAAATTTGTGGAATTCTTTAGGGTATACATAGTCAAACCCTGTATCCTGGATATGGGTATTCGTATTCAGATATTATATGGAACAAACTAGGTCTGTCCTAAGGGAAAATATAAATAGACCAAATGAATTTTGCAATCAAATAAAACGTATTTTTCCGACAAAAACTGGAAGAGAAAATCCTTGTAAAGCTTTTGAAATCAATGGCGAAAATGTTTCTGAAAAGAAAGTGATAACGAACGAGTTTTGTTCATATTTCACCTGTATTGGCAAGAAATTACAAGAATCACTGCCGCAGTTAGTTAATCCCATATGGCGAAACCATGATCATAAAAAGCTACAGAAGAGTGTAAACCCAAATGATGATATCTTAACATTTAGAGAAACAAATTACAATGAAGTTCAAACTATTTTAAAGAAATTAAAAAGAAAAAAGTCTTCTGGTTGTGATGATATCCCTATACCATTAATAGTGGACGGTGCATCAGAAATTGCGACCCCTCTGACCTATTTGATTAATCGTAGCTTGGAGGAGTCTGTATTTCCATCAAGCGAGAAATGTGCAAAGGTAACACCTGTATACAAATCCGGAGAAAAATGTGTGATGGATAATTATAGACCTACTGTATGTCGGTATTGCCAGTATTTTCAAAGGTGCTTGAGCGAGTAGTGTACAAACAGTTTTATATTTATATTTTATATATATATATATATATATATATATATATATATATATATATATATATATATATATATATATATATATATATATATATATATATATATATATATATATTGAAAGGATTTACGGTGAAGGAAAATTTCGAGTGTTGGAATACATACATTTTAAGACCAAACCGGGACCAGTTGCGAAAAATGCAACTTAGCGGCCTTCCGGCTGGAATTGAACCCGCGATCCTGCGATTGCTAGTGCAGTGCTCTGACCACTGAGCTACGGAAGCCGTTGCCGAGAGCCTAGTCACGAGTTCTGTATATATGGTGGTAATGCCGGGATAAGATTCTGGTTATATTATAGGTAATATTTGGCATTTCACTCGATCAAACTACATGTTGAAAGGATTTATGGTGAAGGAAAATTTCGAGTGTTGGAATACATACATTTTAAGACCAAACCGGGACCAGTTGCGAAAAATGCAACCGAAAAATTCCGTAGCTCAGTGGTCAGAGCACTGCACTAGCAATCGCAGGGTCGCGGGTTCAATTCCAGCCGGAAGGCCGCTAAGTTGCATTTTTCGCAACTGGTCCCGGTTTGGTCTTAAAATGTATGTATTCCAACACTCGAAATTTTCCTTCACCATAAATCTTTCAACATGTAGTTTGATCGAGTGAAATGCCAAATATTACCTATACCAGAATCTTATCCCGGCATTACCACCATATATACAGAACTCGTGACTAGGCTCTCGGCAACGGCTTCCGTAGCTCAGTGGTCAGAGCACTGCACTAGCAATCGCAGGGTCGCGGGTTCAATTCCAGCCGGAAGGCCGCTAAGTTGCATTTTTCGCAACTGGTCCCGGTTTGGTCTTAAAATGTATGTATTCCAACACTCGAAATTTTCCTTCACCATAAATCTTTCAACATGTAGTTTGATCGAGTGAAATGCCAAATATTACCTATACCAGAATCTTATCCCGGCATTACCACCATATATACAGAACTCGTGACTAGGCTCTCGGCAACGGCTTCCGTAGCTCAGTGGTCAGAGCACTGCACTAGCAATCGCAGGGTCGCGGGTTCAATTCCAGCCGGAAGGCCGCTAAGTTGCATTTTTCGCAACTGGTCCCGGTTTGGTCTTAAAATGTATGTATTCCAACACTCGAAATTTTCCTTCACCATAAATCCTTTCAACATGTAGTTTGATCGAGTGAAATGCCAAATATTACCTATATATATATATATATATATATATATATATATATATATATATATATATATATATATATATATATATATATATATATTAATTGATATATGAGAGGATTTTAATATTGTCAATTAAATACATATATGGGAAAAGTGACTGCCCGAACCGGGAATCCAACCCTGGTCTCCGAATCAACGTTTCGGCGCTCTGACCTTTGAGCTAGTGAGACACGGTCAGAACAGTCAGTGATTTTTCCATATACAGTGTACATATATCATTAAAGCCCTCTGTATACACGAAGTTGTGTATCGCTTCGCTACTTTGGGAAGTGCGCTCGAGAGGCTTTTCTCCACATTATGGTTAGATGCGATGCCGAAACGTTGATTCGGAGACCAGGGTTCGATTCCCGGTTCGGGCAGTCACTTTTTCCATATATGTATTTGACAATATTAAAATCCTCTCATATATCAATTAATTATCATCAAAGCCCTCTGTATACAAGAAGTTGTGTATCGCATTCGCTGCTTTGGGAAGTGCGCTCGAGAGGCCTTTCTCCACATTATGGTTAGATGCGATGTCTGCCTGTTGGTGTTAAGTGAAAGCGGCGAATTTAATATGTATATGAAAAAATCACTGACTGTTCTGACCGTGTCTCATTAGCTCAAAGGTCGGAGCGCCGAAACGTTGATTGGGAGACCAGGGTTGGAAAGCACAAAACTTGAACTGCCATAGAGGTATGTTTGATGCCCTGACTTCTCGAGGAACAAAAAATTACTGGTGATGGCGGTGAGGAACAAACTGAATATGAATCATTACTACCAGAGCTGACACATCTAAGTGATCAGTCAGATAAGAAGACAGAAGCAGAAGCAAAAAGAGTAAAGGAAAAGAGAATTTTGGAAAAGTACAAAGTCCTTGATGTCAGAAAACAAGCCATGGAAAGAATGTGTCAAACGAAAAGAAGATCAGAGGGAGATGGTGAAAGAAATAAAGAAAAGAAGATCACCAAGGCTCGGCTGGAGAAAAGGTCAGAGAGAGATGCAAAGTTTAAAGATATGAAACTTGTTGAACAAAAGGAAGAAATATAATTACAGAGACAATAAAAAAAGAACAGATGGAGCTAAATCAGAAGCATTTTCAGTTGCAGATAGAAAGTCAACAGCAGCAGCAGCAGCAGCAGCAACAACAACAACAACAACAACAACAACAACAACAACAACAACAACAACAACAACAACAACAAAATAAAACAAATGGTGGGAATGATGCAAGCAACAGCAGCAGCAAATTCTCCCTCTTTTCAAAATTACAACCAAATAATGATTAAAAAACAAAATTGCAGATTTAAATATTTCCTACCTGTTCAAAGATAAGACTAAGTAAATTAATATTATTTAAAAGTTCTTGAAGGCAAAGTTACAGTTTGTATATACAAACGTATTTAGGTTATCTGTGCATGGACACACTGACAGGCCACAAGTTGTTAAGGATGTTACTTTATGTTGATGTCCAAAACGTTTATATTTAACAAACAATATTATTTTACACAAGAATCTAAAATATAGTTTACATTTTCAAAGATACCTAATTAATCAAATTTGACATGTCTGACTTAATGATCTTGCCACTGGTACCCCCACTCAGGTAAGCATGGGCAAAGGTGAGTGATTAGTGGGATTTCAATTTTCATGTGTGCTGCATGAGGTAGGAGCTTAGGTAACCAACTTCAATTTAATAAGAGAAACTAGGATCAATTGAAAGGAATTAAGTGGTCCTGTCATAACTGACAAACATTGTAGGTAAGATACACTGCATGCAGCGTGTATATGTACAAAGATTTGTATCTAGTACAAAGTGAAATGTTTATATTATGTTATAAATGTTTGATATTTGCAGTTGTGGGTAGCATGGGTATATTTTATTTTTGTTTCTGTAGAAGTCTAATCTTCTATGCTTCTCTATGGTGAGGGTAATTTAGTAGTTTCCAGTAACAAGTGCAGTTTGGCATTAAAAGTAGATATTTAGGTGGCGCTTAATTAAAAATAATTTGCTAATGCAAATATTTTACTAATATTAATCTGGTATCCGCATTTACCAGAAATAGTTCTAAAGACTTGGAGGGTTAAGGTCAAAATATTCTGAGACAATGTTACCATACAGACATGTATATTCCACACAACAAGTACATTTTCCCAACAGGGCTGTGACTAATTTTCAAAAATAGTTTTTAAAATCCACAAATTTGTAGTAGTTGGTTATGGTATCAAACATCACTCGACAGAAACTCTTACTGTACTCATACGTTGGTTAAATGAAGCCATCTGTTGGTCATTTGCACATCTCTAAGGGAGTTTGAGTAGATTGGACGCAACCAATGGCTTTATCGATCTCTTCGCAAATTCTCTGCTAAGTTTTCAAATGAACTGGATATAATATGAAAAGTAGAAATAAAGAACTCCAATTATGTGTCGAAAAATACTTAAGTAAGAGTACAGACTTATATTCATGGACGACGTTTCGGATGATGTGCCCTTCTTCATGTCCGATGGACATGCAGAAGACCTTGGCCTGAAGAAGGACACATCCGTCCAAAACGTCGTCCACGAATCTTACTTATAAGTTTTCTTATTTCTCCTTTTCATATTATATCTAATTTAAAGGATGTTAATTTCCAAATACAGCTGAGCATTTCATTCAAGTTCACCCTCGATCTTCTACTTACACTTTTGTCAACCGTGAATCACATAGCTACATGAAGATGACAATTCATGTAGGGAAAAATCGTCGCGTGCAAATAGACTTCAATGTTGCAGAAGTAGAATCAAGTTATACTTCAGAGACATTGCAAGTAATTTCATGTAATTTTATCGTATCTATACTGTACATATAACACTGTGCACAATGTCATGGCTTGTTAACCATTGAAACAAATTGTTTGGTCATCAACATTTCGCACAATGTTGCAGGAAATGTTTCGCTTACCTCACTTTCGTCAACTGCATGAAGTTATGAAGGCAGTCTCTTTGCAACAATTAAAGCGAAATAAATATCTAAACAAAGATCAACAACGTTTACCTCGAACACTTGGTCGTGGCTTAGGCAGGTTTATTAAGCAATAAAATAATTTCGTATGCCAAAATAGTTATAATGGGAATAAAGAGAAGTCGAAGCCAATTCCACTTATTATATATTATTCATCAGCAAATCAACAATATTTATGCCATCTGCAATGATAACACAATTTTGCTGTCTAGAAATACCCCATGTGATCAATAGTTTCCTATCCCGTCTTTTAACTATACATGCTTTAACTTATTGTCTTTTAACTTATAGTAACTTTGAGCTATCTTGTTTTCCCTTGTTCACTTTATCCAGTTCTATTGCGAACGTAGCAGCAAATTTTCGATAATTCACAAATGTACAAAGTCGTCCAAATATCCAATCTAACAATTTTACACGATTTGAAAGAAATGCTGTTGATGTTTTGATAAAACGGCCGTCAAAATGCGGCCGCCGTCACCTGCAAACCACATGTAATTACCAAACATCTCGCAAAATGATTGACTGGTTTCAACCACACTAACGCCAAAACACCGACAATCTTGCTGTAACACCGCTCGTATACATTTATCACCTTCCTTGGAGGCAGACACTTTCCTCGTCGCAATGGATGTGTCTAACTCCCTCAAGAAATACATTATTTTCTCCGGCATTGGATTTATCCTACTTGCTGTTGTTGTGATTCTTTGCGATGCCATGACAGACGCCGAAAAAGAAGAAAGCTTGAAACAACGTCAAAGTGCAACAGCGTATTGGGTTGGCTTGCCCGTAAGTTAAGAATGTTATTAACCTTTTGGAAAGAGATGTGTATTTTAAGTTTTTTTTATGCCACCGTTAATTGGTAAGAATTGCTTAAAATGAATTCAAAAGAAGCCAGAAACCTTGAGGACAATCAGCTTTCCCTGCTATTAACCAAAATACGTTTGATTCTTTATTAAAAGACTGCTGTCACTGGATTTTTAATCAATCTTCTCTTTCTGTTTTTCTTAGTATTTCCTTCTTGGATTCATGATGTTGTATCTAAGCAGAGTCCAGAAAAAAATAAACGTAAGCGAAATTAATCTGAACATTATATATAGGCGCTGTTATACGGTGACGTTTTTCGATGTTATGAGCGGCCTATAGCTGTATATGGAATTTACAAGGCAGCCGTTGTAAATCCCATACAGCTTAGACGCAATCATTGCATCTTGCTTAAAATACGAATGCATCTAAATAACTTGGTCTCAGGATGATGCTTAATCCGACTTACAACTAGCTACTATAATTATAGGCAGACATATTTTAATTGTTTTTTCTGCGTAATTATTAAGCATTATAGTGTATAATATAAAACAAAGCATTTTCTTGTTGTATATTGTATTGATTATATATATTCTGAATGTCCTTGGTGTACTGGCCTTACATTTATATAGCACCAACAACACGCGATTTTTATTAAAAACGTGGATCGCGTGACCTCGGAGTGTCGTTACTTGTTTGATTATATCACGGAATAATTTTGTTTACAGTAATTTTGTTTCCGACATTACAGAGTCTTCTCTCGTCGCAGTATGCATCCTTATACTCGAGTCTCGAAGGTATGATCATGGTCAGCTGATACTCGCTACGATAATCATGAACTTTTTTGTAATGACTTAGCGATTGCATATCAAGATTTATATGTCGAAACATGTTGATCAAACACTTATTTGCATTCGCTTTTGCGGCATTTATTGACATGGAAAGAGATAACATTACCGAAAGAGTGAGCATCGTAAACTTTGCTAAAGCCAAGTGAGTGCCCACTCAGATTGCAGTCTAGAGATTAGTTCGCAGATTAGTACTGTTAGCGAATTTGGGACCAATAGAAGAAAACAATTCTATGCAGAAAGAGACGCAACAAAAGTCTCTCTTCCAGCATTTGCAAGATGGAGGGATTTGCGAAAGAAAGGTTAGAATTTCCCGCGGTAGTTTTTTTCCTCATAAACAACAGTCACGTTGTGCAATTTACTTCTGACCAAGCAGTGTATAAAATATCTTGAAATTAGGATTCTTGTGGGCACTTGAGAAGATGTTGTGAGGCGCTCCGTTGTACTCCATTCCCTCAATTACAAGTGATTTTGGTTAGAAGCGAAACAAATTGTTTCGAGACAACCTTGTAGAGAATATAGACATCAACTTAATCGAAACGATCTTTTAGAGAATCAACCGGATACCCTTTGAAGTGTCTTTAACGCACTCGCGTGTGCTCTGTGACGTTGAAATGTTTAAAATGTTCAAACATGTCTTTTAAAGCTTTTCAGACGAAAGCTAAAGTGTACACGCAACGAAATTCACTGAAGTGGCTTTTATGCATGACATCGTTTCCGAGCAAGCCATACCAGACTTTTCGATTCCTATTTTAACACTGCCTATGCTGCACACCACTTTTTAGATTATTTTGGAATAAGATATCCAAAATCCAAACGATGTAAAAAACACTTGCACATATACTCATCGGACAACATTTTTAAATGACAAAGAAGTGTAATATATATATGGCAATAAAACGAGGTTATACCAGAATGGTTACGAAATGAGTCTGAAACCAAACAGAACGTCAAATAACGAAATTATGAAAATCAGTTAGCAAATTTTACCTATATGTAGCGCAACCTTTTGCAGGACCACACTGGATTATTACTACCGTACTGGCATTGATGCAACTCCCTTACTATTTTCTCTACCAATCAGTGTATGAAATATCGTACAAGCGTTTACAGACTTTACGCACTTACAAGCGTTTTGTACTTTACGCCTCATTAGTCTGCGTGATGGTAATCTCATGTATATCCGGTGATATGAAACGAACCCTGGTCCAGTATTATAACAGTAGGTCAACAAGAAATTTTCTTCGCTCACGGGGATTAACAGTTGCTCACCATTAGAAGTATCAACGACAAAATGGATACCTTAAAACGTTTTACCGTAGAAGTTGTAGAACCTCTGGACCAAATCATCAAAACAAGCCATCGCGGACGCAGTAATGTTTGTTTTGAACAAACATGACTATACATACTTTATCAGCTGATTTCATGCCGAAACTGTGGACTGTAGGGTTGACGGGCAAGAACAGACACAAATAAAGGTAAATAAATTAGTATTCTCAAACATAGGTTAATAATAATAGTATACTGTGAGTCTGTGTTGAGCAATTAATTTGCCTTTTCTGCATAGTTTTTTTGGTTAGGGTTAGTAATTTGGCTAGGTATAGGGTTAGGATTTTGGTGATATTAGGGTTAGCATTTCGTCGTACGGTGCCGTACGAATAGCCATTGCCTTCACTTTATCGTTTTAATATTAACTCTTTGACTTGACTCTTGACTTGATGGCGAAGGACTAGTTTCGTTCGAAATGTTGAATAGACCTGTTAAACACTATTTCGGCAGTGCACCAACCTTTAAGAGATCTGCGTAGTGCCTCACACAGTACGCAAAACAACATTTTGTAGTACTCTTCAATAAAACAACAAGTCAACCATGTAATTAATAGGGAATATAAATCCTTTCAACATTTAATAGTTGTACACTGTATTGTGTACTTGCTCCGAAATCTTTAGACACATTTTGAAATAACAGAGAGATTTATGCTATATGCCATTAGAAAGCAATTGTACGTGGTATAAGTTTGAAGTTTGTAGCTATCATGGAAAAATTTGTGTAATGTTTAGAATTTTCAAAAAATATAATTTTTGTATTTGCTCAGAAATCGTTTGAGAAGTTTCGAAATACTTAACAGAGAGAGATGTACTATATACCATTGGAAAGCCCTTGCAGGAAAAATTTGAAAGTGTGTATGTTTGAATGTTTAGAATTTTCAAAAGATATATCTTATTTTGACAGTTGAAATTAAATCCATGCAGTTCAAAATATATGTTCAAAATATACCATTTGTGCTTTATAATACTGCGGAATAGTAAGTGTTAGTACAAATTTTGAAATTGCATGTACAGTATGTTTATTACTTTATTAAAATTATAAATACTATATGCTTGATAATTAGCCTATAGCGCAAAAACGTGCAGACTATAGCCGTGTTTATACGACCTTGAGCCTGGGCTACAATTTTGTAGCATAAACAAGCATTACTGTATACTGGTCAGTGTTAATATGTACACTGCTGTAGTGAATAAGGGAGAGCTCAGAGTAGACACACAATACATGCATATGGACGATTGCCTAGCTCACATCCTCACAGAATGAGTCCTGGACAGGAATCGAACTTGTAACTTTCGGATTGCTGGTGAGATGCTCTAACGATTGAGATACTGAGACTCAGATGGAGAGTGAAGGTTACAATGATGTACTGGTTAAATTGATATATATTGTTGTGAATATGTAAATATAATCATGTAAATCTAGACAGGTATTATCATTATATGTAAATATCTGGGATTTAAAATTGTGTGAGCATGTAAATAAAGAAGTCAGTTGTTTGTAGTTTTAAGCGTAGTTGTCGTCTCTTCGAAATAACGTTACATTTGGCGACCCCGCCAGGACTCCTAGGGTGTCATTGATTTCAGATGCCAGAGACTCGCTCACAAATCGCTCAGCATAATGCTGAGGGCAACCATAACGAAGAAAATGTTTTGCCAGAGGCTTCGACTGAGTTGTCTTTTTGCGATGAACTCTTGGACATGGTTCGAGAACAGCAAACCCTGTTGGTGGAGTACAAAGAGCATCAACACAGGCGAATGTTTGAGACGGTAGAGAGACTGAACGACGAACTCCATCAGTTGTCGGTAAACTTTCAACGACTGCACAGTAAGCATACAGAGTCCGAAGGATTAATTTATGAACTCCAAGAGAAAGTTCAACGCCTTGGATAAAACATTGGAGGCGAGCCAAGACCGATTAGTGAAAGTGTATGCTGGTATGCTGGCTTCGTCCCATGAGATATTGAAATCTGAATTGCAAGACCAATTATTTTCCGCTTTTGACAAGCACATTACGCATTCTGCAATGGACGGTGAAGTCATTTCAAGAGTGAACAAAATAATCGGACACAGAGTTATTTACCTTCGCCCACAACAGAGAATGCAAGACCCGTTTCTTCGTCTGTTTGTCCGAATCAGCCAAAGAAGCAGGTTGAAGTGGAAGGCTGTATCGATGAATAAAGACCGCCTACTCAATTTTCGACTTCTAACTTCGTTCATCCCATCATACAGAAACCCGCAACCTTTGATGGCGAACCTCCTGGGAGGCCTAATATTATACCCAATTCGAGATCATCGCCAAGATAAACACCTGGACAGAAGTGGAGAAAGCAGCATTTTTAGCGGCAAGTTTAAAAGGTCAGGCTCTGACAGTCTTGTCGAATGTGCCGCATGAAAGTCGGGCGCATTACCAATCGCTTGACGCAGCACTTGAAAGTCGTTTCGGGAATCGAAGACAGGCGGAATTGCATCGCATGAAGCTTCGGAACCGCACTCGACGCCGTGACGAAAGTTTACCAGAGTTAGCCGAGGATATTTAACGACTGGTAAGACTAGCCTACCCCGAAGCTACAGCCACTGTCTTGGAGACATTAACTAAAGATCAGATTGTCGATGCTCTTCCCGATGATGATCTTCGTCTGCGAGTCGCTCAAAGACCGTCTTCCCCTTCGCGCAGCTCTTAGAGTAGCGTTGGAATTGGAATCTTTCAGCTTGGCTGCGCAAGGACGAACGAGAGCCATAAGAGCGCTGGATGTCCTCACCCGTCGTACTAGTAAAGAAAAAGGATGAAACTGTTCGATGGAATCGCCACTGACCCGGCAAAGATTGGAATCGTCCAAGCCTGGCCACGTCCCAAATGCTTCGCTGAGTCAAGGAGCTTCCTATATAGGATTACGTTCCTATTATCGAAGATTCATTGAAGATTTCGCCGATGTGTCACGACCGTTGTTGCGCTTATAACCGAAAAGAATCAAGCGCTTAGGTGGGATTTAGATGTAGAAGAGTCTTATCTAAAGTTGAAACGCGCATTGGTAAATCCTCCAATCCTGTCATTTCCAAAACCCGAAGGAATATTATTACTTGATACATACGCAAGCGGTGTTGCAATTGGCGCTGTATTATCACAAAAGCAGCAAGAAGTGGATTGCGTATGTCAACGCCAATACTGCGCAACGAGAAGGGAACTCCTAGCAAATCTCTGGATCACTTCCACCCTTATTTGTATGGAAGAAAGTTTATTGTCCGAACTGACCATTCTTCTCTCCGTTGGCTAGTCAGCTTTAAGTTTCCAGAAGGCCAAATTGCCCGTTGGCTGCAAAACGTATACGATTTTCAAGTGGAATATAGGCCTGGAAAGAACCATTTAAATGCCGATGAATTATCGCGACGTCCGTTTCTCCAACAACGTTGTAAACAATGTGATAGAATGGAGTCCAAAGAACATGCAACGAGAAAAGCAGAACATTGTGGTACCCAAGAAGAAACGCTGATGAAACCGGGTGTAGTGAGAACAGCCATGCACCATAGAAACGACTGTGACTGACATTGAGCGTGAAGAAATTCCAGTTATACTGCCTCCCTTCAAGAAATTGCCAACGCCCAGAGAAAAGACATACAGATTGGACCAATAATTCAATGGATGAAAAGTGGAAATGGTCGACCAGGTTGGCAAGTGATATCTTCGAGCAGCGAAGTAACTAAAATTTACTGGTCCCAGTGGGATAGCCTCATTCTGGATAATGACATTCTATACCGCAAGTGGCAGTCCTCGGATGGAAAAGGGATGAGATGGCGGCAGTTGGTTGTGCCAAAGACGTTGCGAGGGGAGATCCTTGCTCATCTCCATAATCATATCACGGGTGGACATTTTGGCGTCAGTAAAACGATGGAACGGATAATTAAACGCGGATTCTATTGACCGCGTTGCCAATTTGATGTACAAACGTGGTGTGCAAGATGCCTTGGAAAGTATGTGGTTGGTGCACCAATGGAAAGGATTGCCATCGATGTAATGGGTCCGTTTGTTTTATCCGACAGAGGAAACCGTTACTTACTGGTGGCAATGGATTACTTCTCTAAATGGCGAGAAGCATTTGCTTTACCGACGATCAAGAAGCGAAAGTTGTTACGGAGGTATTGGTCAATGAATTTGTCGGACCTACAGGGAACAAACTTCGAGTCGGCTGTATTTCGAGAAATGTGGAGCCTGCTCGGCATAAAGAAAACAAGGACGACGGCCCTGCATCCACAATCAGATGGTATGGTGGAGCGATATAATCGGACATTAAAGATTCAGTTATCATTATTCGTCGAGGAGCATCAACGTGATTGGGACAAACATGTGCCTCTTCTTCTAATGGCATATCGCCGTACGGCTGTGCATAGCGCAACAAAGTTCACCCAGCTTGCCTAATGATGGGACATGAGATCCGTGTTCCAGTTGATGTTGTCTATGGGCGACCTGAAAGTGCGCCAACAGAAAACTACCCACAGTATTTTCAAGATCTAAAGGATACCTTAGAAATAGTGCACGAGTTTGCAAGGACAAACCTAGAATTTAGCTATGAAAAAATGAAGAGAACTTATGATACTGATAGTAGCGTGAATATTTTGGAAAAAGGAGACCTTGTCTGTCTCTTCAACCCTAGACGAGAAAAGGGAGAACACCAAAGTTAAGTAGGCCTTGGCAGGGCCCCATTGTTGTTGTTAAAAGATTGAATGAGCTGGTTTATCGGATTTGATTAAACCCAGATGCCAAACCAAAAGTGGTTCATCGGAATCGTTTGTGGAAATATACGGGAGATCAATCAGATCTTTGGGCTGACGAGACTACCAGCGTTTTACTGGATAACGAGAACTGTTCTGAATCCGACACTGAAAATGATGCAGTTGAAGCACCAACTACGAACCAAACCTTAAGGAGGAGTGGACGGAAGAGAAAACCTAGAACAATATTAGATCTTTAATTATTATAATCGTCATCATTTGGATAATTCGATGAATTAGGGGGGAGTGTTGTTGTGAATATGTAAATATAATCATGTAAATCTAGACAGGTATTATCATTATGTAAATATCTGGGATATAAAATTGTGTGAGCATGTAAATAAATAAGTCAGTTGTGCATAGTTTTAAGCGTAGTTGTCGTCTCTTCGAAATAACGTTACAATATGTACTGCCTATGTGGTAGTCATTATATATTAGTAATGCTTGCATGTGTTAATTAGTTAATATATACACTGCTGTAGTGTACGTGGGAGAACTTGGAGTAGACAGACGATACATGGATGATTGTCAAGCTCCTATCTTCAGAAAATTAAATCCATGCAGTTCCAAATATGCAATGCAGGATGCAAGGACTCCTTCTGAAATCCCCCAAATTGAAGATTTTCATACTCCGGAGGAATGGACAAAGGTACAGTATGACTTTAGACAGGGGGCACTGCAGCATAGGCAACATAGGTACGTTCCTCCTTAAAGGCTTAGACTTGTTTTTGTCTGATATCAAATTATGAATTTCACAGTTTTACTCTAATAGTGGGTCTGGTATCACTTTTATGAAAGTGAAATAACCTCTGTGTTTTTCAGACTTCTCTCGTTGTTTACACAAATAAAAATCATCTCTTAAAAGGGTTGGGTCTGAAATAAATTTTGGTCTAAAAATGTTTTTTTCTGGGTGGGTCAGCCTTACCAAAAATTCCCCTGTACCTTAGACCAATTTCGGTATTTTTATGTATGTTGATATACATTCATTTGACACAGTCATATAAATCATTGTATCTTAATATGCCCACTAAAAGGTAGCTGACATTTTATAGGTCATCTGGAATCATCTGTACAGTACATCTTCAGCCAGAGATGTTGGAACCATTTATGTAGCACGAAATGCCATTGATGCAAGAAACGACCCAGACAAGAATTTTTATGCATCAAGTGAATTTCTAAACAAAGTAATGGATGCATATTTGATTGTTGGAGCCTTTGAACATTTTGGAATGACGTCTGTAGACGAGGAACCATCCAAAAACAGATATACAGGACGAAATTCAAGATTTAAGTTCAATTAAAGCTTAATTAGCGACCCATTAGCGAACCATTTAGGGTAGATTTAAGGTCTAACTTAAAGGCACTCAACGAACCATTTAAGGAACTTTAGCAAACTATTAATGGTATTTAAGTGCTTAAATGCCCTTAAATACCACTTAAAGTTAAAGGATTAACTTTAAGAAGATTTAAGGTCACCTTAAATGTCTTTAAATTTTAAATTTCGTGCTAGGCATATGACAAGCGATTGTGACGAGAAAGAATATGTAATGAACACCATAACCAAGTTTATAGAAGAGCATGTTGTTCACCAATTACCGGAAGTTAATACCCCAACAGTACCAGAGAAGTTGCACTGCCGAGTTTGTGGAAAGAAGTATGTTCGTCTTCATGCTTTAAAAGCACATGAAAAAAGAGTCATGGCATTGAAGTACCACCTCCCACACCAAAAGAGCCCAAGCAAGATCATCTCTACAATTATACTCACCAGCTGCTAATAGTGCTACTTCTCAGGGAGAATCATCATGATGCTATTAAGCTTGGTGATGGCGCACGTGTGATTCGCCTCTACAAGTATTTCATGCTGTTTTTCAAGGTGTCCAAGTGCCTGAAATATGCAATTACCATGTTACATCTTCAAGCGCAAGTCAACTGTCTGCTTACACCAAGGCTAGCACACTCACTCATTTGGAACAGGTTTGTAAACCATCAAGGTAGAGCGGATACAAATCATCCAATGGATCTCGTGATAGCAAGTGACAACAAGTTCTTCAAGAATGACAACAAGTCAACAACAACAAAAGCACGACAACAAGTTCTTCAAGAATGACTGTCATAGATATCGAGGGGAATTTACGGAGACGAAAATTAATAGAATTGGCAGAAGTAAGAGAGATCTGAAGAAATTGTAAAGAATTTTGACCATACCACATCAGTACAAAAGTCTTCAGGGAGCGAGATTATCTAATGAAGATGATATCAAAGCCCTTGTTGTGCATGTACACTCGGCAGAAGCATTCAAGAACATCCCTGGACGAGTTCATTCAGCTTTTCCAAATGTTTCTCACAACCTGATCAAATTGAAACGGACAAATTCCATAAATGGATGAAGTCATCTTTGAACAAATTTAGCAAGAAACATTTTTATAAGATTCCTTAAACATTTAAAGCAAGGTTTCACTTACAATAGGCTTACAGTGGTTGTTTAAAATATAAGATTAACTTAATTCCAAATTACTGAAAAAAAACACAAAAAGACAAATACAGAAAGATTTTGTTCTGGATGTCTGAAATTAACAATTAAAATAGAATAGGTATAGCAGTTTTCAACCAAGGATTAGTGTTAATTTAATTTATATACCTTAAAGGATTTAACCAGGTCTAGTTATTAAAATAATAATCTTTTGGTGTATTTCAATTAGCGGTAGAATTTAGGAATGGAACACAACATCCTAGAAACTAAAATAAGTATTGTAACCAAATAATTGTTAATGTATATATTGTTTACTGATAACAAGACCAATCCAGCTATGTAGTATGGCTATCAAGAATATGGAGGAGTTCATTTTATAAAGGGAAAAATTACTGTTACATATATTTGTCTTTTTTACAAAAATATGCTTTCACAACATATGAAAGAATTGGGTAAATAATTAATATACATGTATCATACATTTTTGGTGGATGTTTTTCAAGCTTAAATATTCGAACAAATGTTCCGAGCATGAGATTATATCTGAACATCAGGTAGATACAATGTATGATTTCACGTGCAACCTTACTCAACAGATACATGCATGTCTAACTCAATTTCATCTAAAATTTGCACTTCCAATTCCTGATTATTTAAGCTTGACAAACATTTACTTAATGTCACAAAAAACAAACAACAATAGTCTATTCTGAGCAAGTATCATATTCAGAACTATACTTACAATTTTCTGTCTCACAGTTCTTTCTATTATGTCATTGACATTACTATCACTAGAACTGTCACATGAATCATCTTGATCTTCAATGATAACTGGTAGATTTAAGGTAGCACCAGTGTTGTAAAATGAAGTAGTATGAGTATTGTTATCTTCATCATGGACTAGCTGCAACACATCACATATAATCTCCCATGTCTTAATGACATGCTCCTCATTATAAAATGGAAAACGACCTTTCAATGCTTGAAAACTAATAATATACTTGACATTTTCCAAAATGTTATTGACCAACACAGATGAATAACCCAGTTGCATAATCACGTCCAGTAAGTAGTTTTTCGTGAGAGCAATGGTCTGCCAATTCTGATCGATAAGCCACGAGACGACCAAAGAGAAGAACATGCTGTTCTTCAGTGACGACATTTACTATTTTAATTGTTTACTATTTTAATACATTGACTCATATTTCAACTGCAAGATCTGCACGATTCTGCACATACATCACAACAGAAATGTTTCTCATTACTATCCGTGCTTTCTAGCTTCCTGAAGGCAAGAAAAAGGTCTCAGCAACAAAACCCGTCTGCATTCTGAACTATTAGGTACATAATTCTTCATTTGTTTTGTGATGTTCTTGCTTCTAGTACATCTTTTGTATCTCAGAAGAACAGCATGGCTCATTTGATTTCCTGTTCGTCCAATTCTGCCATAATCTTGAAGGTAATCATCCAGATCACTGGATGGACCCATGTGAATCACAAGCTTTGCACCGTTGACATTCACACCCATTCCAAATGCAATGGTACAAAACACCACTCTGACTGTACCATCTTCTTTACAAAATTCCTTCTCTATTGTTTACTTCACCAGTTTGTGAGTTTTTTTGTGGTACATTGCAAACATTCGTGTTCTGTCATCAGATAGTTCTTGGCCAGATAGTCGGTAATAAGCACGTGTACCCAAATGTGCACTAAATAATTCAAATACTAGAAATACGTATACGCAACAACCCCTCGCCCGCTTGCTATTTGAAATTTTTATAGCGTATAGTTGCTTACAGGATACTTCTTTTACTTGAATTAGATAATAGCCCATTCATTTGTCAGACTGAATAAATAATTTCCAGTGGACAATATTGCTGAAATCTTTGTATCGTTTGAATTTAATTGTTTCATAGAACATTAAACTAAATACATGAAGCCAAATCTTTTTTAATTTTTGGGTGCAGCAGCAGAATAGTGGGGAACTCTACTGCTGTTTCTACCATCAATAACTAAGAAAGAAACTACTTTTTCCACACTGTTGATGATTCATGAAACAGACATCAAAGGCTGCTGAAACTTGAAGGAAGAATGTGCATCTTTATCATACAATGGCTGTGCCCTTTAAAAAAATCCACAATTTCGACTACTGTGATGTCGAGCTGGCATGGATGTGGATATAACTTAATATTTGATGCTCTTGAGAGGTCTCAATGCAGGGCAGGGAAACTGATCATTCCTAACTCAGGACTTGAAACTGATCAGTTAATGGAAATCCTAGGATTGGTACCTTTTGTAATTAGAAGAAAGATACATTGTGTAATGCTAGTTATGTGAAGGCGTTTTAACATCATATCTAAAGAACTATTTTCCATATCTCAATGAGTCTGTTCATCATGCATGTTGTGCACCATTATCAATTGCCTTAATTGACAATATGTGCAGGATATATAACTTTTGAGCTAAAATGAGTTTTTGCAACATATTGTACTGTACATTTGTAATAACTTTAGTTTGTTAGGAAACAATTAAGACCACCATATATTGATACCAGTGTTAGCTAAAGGGGCTATCCTGTATAAATATTACTGTATTATTATTGTTAATATGGTTTTTATATTTTGATGGTTATTAATACAAAAGCCATGTAACAAAGCACATGGCATTGTACTTGTAGTTATAGTATCTAAATTATATATCACCATGCATGCACAGATATAACAACCTATATTCAGGATGACATGTAAATTTGATACTTGTTGATAATGATCTAGCTGACACAGCACTTGTTCAATCCCTTTAACAATTTCTGCTGACATATTTAGTGTTAACATACCCAATGTCAACATAATCCTATATAAGCTGTATTTTACATTACAATTAAGCCTTAAGGACCAGCATTGTCCAAGCTTATTAACAAACACAATTTAGTTGTGGTGCAGTAGGCCATCTACTATAGTCCTAACATGTTCCGTAATGGATGGAGTAAACAAAGATTATTTCTGGAATACATACCAGTATACAATACATGGACGTCAATTAAGCTATTAACTATGATTAAGCTCATATATCCTCAGAAAAACTATACCCGGGTGAAAAAATTATAACCTGATTGCTAGTGACTGCCTCTAACCATTGAGACATCAAGAGTCAGATGGAGAGAGAAGGTTACAATGATGTACTGATTTGAATGATATATAATTATCAGGGCCATATATAGATATGTGGAGGCCCTGGGTAGAGTAGTGGAGGCCCACCTCAAACTTGACGACTAAAATGACGAATACTAAAATGACGACAAAACATATTTACAGTCACCCATAAAGTACTAATAATCTGAATAAAAATGTACATGTATAAACATCATGATCAATCTACATAAGAATCTGGTTCCTATGTTTCAAGTGTAAAGAATCTGAATAAGCTAACAGTAGATCTATAAACTGTATATACTACCATTCATGTAGGCACTCACAAATACATTTTTTCTTACAATTTTTCCCCATGAAAAATGTGGAAGCCCCCTGGTTGTGGAGGACCCTGGGCAACTGCCCAGTCTTGCCCATAGGTAAATCCGGCCCTGATAATTATACTGCCTATGCGGCAGTCACTATATATCAGTAATGCACATAGGTATATACATATTTCAATTGAATCAGTACATCATTGTAACCTTCACTCTGCATCCTGGGTAGCTCAATGGTTAGAGGTTCAGTTCAGGTTCAATTCCTGTCTGGGACTAAGAATAATTTTTCTGAGAATATGAGCTTGCATAACAATCATCCATGTATCGTCTGTCTCATACTCCGAGCTCTTCCTTATTCACTGCAGCAGTGTATATATTAACACTGACAAGTATAGTACAGTACTGTAATGCTTGTTTATGCTACAAAATTGTAGGCCAGGCCAAGGTTGTATAAACCCCAGTATAGTCTGCATGTTTTTGCACCCTACTATAAAACTACCAATACTGTATAGGCTAATTCAAATTTTTAAATTGTTCCATGATAGGTACAAACTTTAAACTTGCACTACGATTGTGATTTTTCGTTGGCTTTAAAGTATCTCAAAATGTATATATTATGTACAACACTTAACATGACTAACATGTATATATTGTTGTTTTATTGAAGAGTACGATACAAATGTTGTTCTGCGTACTGTGTAGGCACTAGGTAAGAGGACTATTCAATTTCGAGCGAAAGCCCTTCAAAGAGTGATTTCGTGATGTCTGATTGTTTTGTTTTTAGTCGCCATGACGCCATGCCAAAAGTGAAATGTTCCGACCACGATATCTTTTGAAGTTCTTACTCCAAGAACTCTTATTCTACATATCTAATGAAAGCTTGATTAACAGCCTCTGACATACCTACAAAAATATTTTTGTAACTGATAGCTAACAGCTTCAAAAAAGCGACGACGCTTGGATTGGATTGACAAACTACGAGTAAATATTTTAGATATTCAGACGACGATATCTTTTGAACTACTAACTCTAGAAAATCATGCTATACATCAAATAAAAGCCTGAATAACATACTCGGACATGTTTGCAAAACTATCTTTGTAACTGATTAACAGGTTTAAAAAACCGAAAACGGGTTTACCTTTAGTTTTGACGCCACGTATAAAACTTGATTTACGAACTTGACATCTTCCGACGACGATATATTGCATTTTCACGGCCTTTTCACGATCTTTTTGAACAGAAATCTTCATTCACCGTATAACCCGACAAAACACGTACTTTTCTTTTACAATGCAGATATTTACCATATCTAGTTACTAGGGTCAAATTTTCCGATGCCGCGTATGATCGACGACGTTGATACTGAATATATACAAGGAAACTGAAAGTGACTCTACAAACGCTAGGATTCCCGTGATGAGGGACTAAACGCCGGTCGATATTAGCACCCTCGCCCTCAGGCCTTCTGCCGCGCCGGGCGAGGGGAATATGGCCAAATGATCCATAAATGTATGGTCTATATCAACAACAGCATAACGAGTATTTGGCTTGTTGGGATCATCAATAACCTTAACACAGTCTCTCATGGTCAAATCAGCCAAAATGGTTTTCCTGACACTTTGTGTTGCTGTGGCAGTCAAAGAAATAAAAGGGGCATTACGGTAATACGGTTTACCAGTGAGCGAATTTCACCCAAACGTCCATAATCTTTTCTAAATGCTTCTTCAGTTTGGGTGTTGGATCCCCTTAAATTTAATGATAAAATAAAATATATAAACATACATAATTAATATATATATATATATATATAATTATACATATATAATTCGATGATTTGTCTACGCTGTTGCGAAAGTGCTCGATGCGCTCGATGCGTTGTATAGCAGAGCGTGATACTATATTGTAAGAAATCAAAGACAAGACATGCTTTTCTGTAACTCTGAGTTTCACGCTGATGCGATCTTCAGACAGACTTTATTACAATGACTTTTATACATAGTAATAAAGTCTGTCTGAAGATCGCATCAGCGTGAAACTCAGAGTTACAGAAAAGCATGTCTTGTCTTTGATTTCTTACAATATAGTATATATATATATATATATATATATATATATATATATATATATATATATATATATATATATATATATATATATATATATATATATATATATATATATATAATATATATATATGTCTTGTCTTTGATTTCTTACAATATAGTATATATATATATATATATATATATATATATATATATATATATATATATATATATATATATATATATATATATATATATATATATATATATATAATATATATATATATATATATATATATATATATATATATATATATATATATATATATATTATATATATATATATATATATATATATATATATATATACTGTATATATACTGTATATATAGCAAAGTGAGAAGGTGGTAAACTGCCAAGAATTTAGTGACGAGATACTGATGTTTCGAGCAGAGTCCTTCATCAGAGTAAGACGAGATGAAATAAAATAAATAGGGCTTATATATATGCCAAAAGGGTGTCACAGGTAGAAAGTAGCCAATCAAATGCACGGGAAATAAACTAACTAATAATTAATGAGATGGGAAAAGTTAAATCACTTGCTATTTTTAACACTCGATCAATAAGCAGACTGAGGGGGTGGGAGAAATGACAGGTCCAATATTCAATGGGATTAGGCGATAATAATAGAAACAAAGACTTGAAAAGGAATGAAAGTGCATAAGCTAATAATAAAAAGTTCCAAGCAAACTAAAATAACCAAAAACTTGTAGGAAATTAAATAAAAGAAAAACGTTCGTTTAGACCAAGAGGATGTGTGGTGCCAAGATAGGAAGGATGGCACAGACTTTCATGTCTGAAACCAAATGGTTGGAGCTGTTGAAATGGCGGGCTACAGGTTTGTCACCATCATTGATCCTCACGGAACGAAGATGTTCAGCAAACCTGTCTGAAAGACGTCGCCCAGTTTCACCGATGTAGATTTTAGGGCATTTATCGCATGAAATGCAATAAATTATGTTGGTGGACGTGCATGAAAAAGCATGACGGATTGTGTGGTCGAATTTGGGGGCAGTAATAACTGTAGTGGGATTGAGAAAAGCGCATGTGTTACAGCGGGAACGGCCGCAAGAAAATGTTCCCGCTGGTGCCGAGGTATTTTGTTTAAGGGCACTATGTACTAAGGAGTCACGAATGTTTTTATTACGGCGAAAAGATACCAAAGGGTTGTCGGTGAAAATGGCTGACGTCTCAGGATCATTTTGTAAAATGTGAAAATTCCGATTAATAATATTTTTAACTTTAAAATTGAAAGGATGAAATGTAGCAGTATAGAACATGGCGGTACCAGCACAGTTTTCCGAAAGTCAGATCCATTTTTCAGAATCTGACGATTTTCCAAAAGTCAGATCCGTTATGAATATACATGTTTGGAAAACTGTGCTGGTACCCCCATGTTCTATCGTTTTTGTGTCGATCGTTTAAGCTATTTAAGATGATTGAGAAACCACAACTCTCTGTTGTGACTATTTATCCTTTTCCCCCATTCACTATGTTTAAACCTCTCGTCTACTTCCTCACGTTCTACACTACTCTTAGCGAAGAGTTGTCGTTTGAGCTCTCTAATCTGGTAGATAAACGACAACTCTTTGTTGAGTCTCGTTATCTTTTCCCCCACTGATTCCCCACGTTCTCCAAGGCTCTAGCGATCATTACTGTGCGTGATCGCTAGAGCCTTGGAGAGTAGTGTAGAACACGGCGCTACAAGGACAGTTTTCCAAAAGTCGGATCCATTAGGAATCTACACGATTTGGAAAAGTGTGTTAGTACCCCCATGTTCTTTGCTGTCGTGGTTTTTAGGTCCCATGTGCAGTTGGTTAAGTTTGTGACTGCCGCCGTGTGGGACCTGTTGGTTGGTATCACTAATTAGTAGACAGTGTCGTGCCCATATTCTTCGTTACGCGCATGCTTACCCATAGTGTCGCGCCCGTCTTCTTCGCTAGACTCGGGGGGCTTAGAAGAGTGGTTGTACACGTGCTTACCCACAGTGATTCCACCAGATAAAATGCCGATTAGTGGCAAGTAGGGTCTTACTTTCTCGACTATGCGATATACATCACGTTTAAAGAGCTCGTCTTTCTTTAGTTCGTTGGCTAGCTCTTCAGGGTTTTCGATAGCGTCGAATCCTCCAAGAGTACTACTAAACTTACTAATAAGTAGGTCAGTCAGGAACTCGTTAGCTTTTTGCATCCTTTTACGTTCGTACTCGACGTACAGTTTGTCTATTGCTTTGTTTGATTCTTTTTTAATGTAAGCAACCGATTTGTTCAGTTCTCCATCCTGAGCGAGTTTAGTCAGCTCGTCTCGTTTTTTGTCCACACCAGTTTGCGGGGTGTCGTCGACTTGCGGAGTGTCGTCGACTTGTGGTGTGTCGTTTACTTCTTCCGCAACAGTGGATTCTGCGTCTTGTATCTCTTCAATGAGATCGTCAATTGGTTCAAGATTTTTTGTCTTGCGCTTTGGCATGTCCTGTAACATACAGTATGTTTTATTTTCGCGGAATAACTACTTCGTACGAGCACGGGTGTCTTAGAAGTATCTCCAATCTTGCGTACTCGTTGTCTTTCAACTGTTTTATTATTTTCTCGATCTCCGTTTTATCTACTCCGTTGAGATAATCGTCTACGATGATTCTCATGTCGTTTCTGTTAGGGTTGTAGAATGTCACTAACTTTGAGATGTTCTCACGATATGGTTTACTAATTGAGGTTAGTTGTTGTGTTATGACTATTGTGGACAGGTTGTAGTGTCTAGCACTAAAGGCTAGTTTGACTAGCTCACTTGTTCTGTTTTTTACGTCCTGCCAACTAGCACAATCGTCTAATATTATCAACGAGTTGGTACCTTTGTAAGTCTCGGCTACGTATTTGAGAATTACGTTGACTTTGTCCTGCTCACACTGAATAGCGATAAAGTCTGGATCTTTTATGAATTTCCATTCTTTGTACGTCTTGTTCCATTCGAATGTCGGACATATGAGAACGATGTAGTCGAAGTGATTCATATGTTCTTTCTCTATCATATCCAAGAGGTAACGCGTTTTGCCGCAGGCTGTCATACCAACAATCAGCATGTTAAAAGGTGTTTCCATATGTTATACTCCACGTATTAGTACTGGATTGATTGTAGATCGTTGTTGATGAGGTTTACGAGACCGTCGGAGAGCACGAATATTCTACACATGACGTTCGCTACCGTGGCTTTTTTAGTGATTTCCATCAATATTCCTGACTGGGTGTTCACGATCTTTTTTCCAGTTGCGACCTTCGCATTATCTTCGATAGACCTAAGGTCAACAACCAAATCGAAACCATCTCTGTAGAACTGTTGGATAGTCATATGCTGGTCGGAGTCTAGTTTTTGTCCGAACAACCGTTTTGCTTCTACCCAGAGTCTTGATTTCGGTATTCCTTGACTGTAGACCATGTTTGGCACGCCTTCTATGGTGAGTTTCACCGACTCTATGTTTGGGTAGACGAATACCTCACTATCAGTTCTCGTTTTGTTTGTGAAGAGTAGAACGCCGACGGCTTTCATCGATTTTCTCGGCAGGTTAATATTCTCGTTTACGAGTGTGATTCCTTTGTCACACTCCACAGTCTTCATTAGTGTGACGTGTTCATACGATAGAGATCTACCGGACGCATATAGAGACGATACTTCGTTAGCGATCTCTTGACTCTCGATAGTTTCGTACTCCAACTCAAGGTTCTCCAACGTGTAGCCAGCCACAGCTGATCCAGATTGGGCCACCATAATATCAGACGCTTTGGGGAGTGTGATTATGTACTCGAAATTGTTGTTCATGTTGTACAGACCGTGATCTTCTATGATCTTGTCGAGTCGAACCTTTTGTTTGGTGCCATGAATAGAGAACATCAGACCATCGCTAACTTTTTGTGTGTCTCCACTGGCCGCGCCGCTGTCGTCCTTCGAGACTAGCTTTCGAAGGTTCTCGTTTGCTAGGCCGTATTCGACCATCTGAACTCGTTCACTGTTGGATTTCCACAGGTCTTTGTACGTGCCGATGACACTTTCGCCACTGTTGTCGTACACGGATTCACCTGCTAATCTTATCACCAGTCTCTCGAGTAGTAGTCTTGAAAGGTTGTTAAGAAACCACGATTTCGCGTTCGAACTTTTGAAGTCGAATAGAAGATGGAGACTGGAGGGTACCAAACAAGTGTTACCATTTATTTTCGGGATGTCGATGTACAGCTCCTCCCCTGGGTTGGCTTTGTTGGGGTTAAGCGTTATGACGTGACGGGTTCTTGTGCCTTTGATAGTAGATATTCCACGACGTCTATATCCAGGAAGCAACTCGTTTTCGTTCGTGTTCATGCCGTATATTGTAACGTATGTTTCATTTGTACTGGTCGTAGACGAACCAAGCTAGTGCTATTGCTAGGATCCATAAATTAGATGCTAACCAAGATATGCCTTTAGCTCCCCACTTTAGCACATGAGTCGCCACCACGTTTAGTAGCCCAGCCAGTAGAGGGCCAGCCTTTGTGGCTAGGTTAGCTATGGCTTTACCTAATTTTCCAAGTGCTTGGCCACCTTTGAAGACAACGCTTCTAGCGGATATTATAATTGTGGTGATAAAAGAGGCTATGGTTATTCCCAAAGCCGAGGCGCCTAACCAATTTTCTTTGAACCACTCCTTTATTTTTTGTAACCGAGTGACGTCCTCTTCTTGTCGCCCCCATACAGTCTCAAGTTCTATTTGTCCTAAGGTTCTGTCCCTATAGCTGTCTCGAGACCTGCCAATCGTTCGTTCAACTCGAACTCCTCTATGGAATCGGCTTCCTCTCTGTTAAGAAGGTCTCCAGTCTCGTTAATAATGTCCTGAAAATGATCGGCTTGTGTTTTTAGAAATTGTGGTCTAGTGGTTGGGTCGAGTGTGTTGTTTGGGGTTAAGACGCCTCGTAGCTCGCGATTCTCTGTGTCTGTTAGACCTACTATTGGTGAGTCATCGTGGTTTGCGTCAATCATCGGTTGTCCTCTACTTGTCTCGTCCCTTTCAACGACTTTGCCAATAAGACTTAGGAACTGTGTCAGCGCCTTATCGTTTCTCGTTGTTTTGTTAATAGCTAAACGACCATCCTTATTTCGTTTTAAGACGACGTGTGGTTTACCTCGCTCACTATTTTCCAAAACAGGTTTGTACTCGACGTTATTACTCCTTGCCCTTACGTATGAGTTTTTAATTAACTCGAGTACGTTTTCGTCGTGCATATTAAGATCTACGCCATACGTCTCTCTCATAAACCGACTCAAAGTCGTATGCAAGTCGTTTTCAGGGTGGTTAGGGATATCGACGTTTGGTAAGTTTTCGACTGAAGGGACCTTCATGACGTCGCCATGCACTACCCTTGTTGGTGATTGTCACCGTTTTCCCGTCGTTCACCACGTAAACGATCAATATACTCCATCCTAATCTTCGTATCTTCCAGCCTATATCAGGGTCGTCGTTGCGTAGAAGACCCAATCTCTCGTTGACGAGTGTGTCATACTCGTTGTCCAGGGTGGTGTTATCCATAACATTGTATTCTGGATACTCGTTACGTTCTTGCATTTCGATGTCATCGTATCCTCCTTCAGCCATTCATACACTACTCGATGTTTTGAATATCGCTTTCTGGTATCCATGAGTTGTGTTTACTGTCGTAGCCAAGCCACTTGACTAAAACCATCTTTTTACCTTCCACCTTCTTTCTCTTTAGTATCTTCTCAACCTTGTAAACGTCGTCTTTTTTATCGACAGCTGGCAACTCTTCTTCGTAAAACTTACCGATGATGGGTTCCCCTTCGTGGTCCTCTATCTCGTACGTGTTAGGGTCGCCACGTATAACTTTCGACACTTTGAACAGTTCTTCAGTGAAGTTAGCTTCATACCCTTTTGTGAAAATACTTTTGTACTTTGATATCCTAACAGTGTCGCCTACTATGAACTTTGGTAGTGGACACCCACCGAAATGGTGCCCAAACAATGTCGTATCGTTGTAATTTTCAACGAGCTGGTCCAAAATGCCAATCTACTTGTACGTTCCTTTGCTGTAGAAGTACTTCCACATAGACGTCTTAAGTGTTCTGTTGAACCGTTCCACGACTGCTGCCTTTTTGTCGGAGTTCGTGCTGAAGTACTTCACATCGTGTTTCTCCAATAGATCTCTCACACCAACGTTGTAGAATTCCTTACCATCGTCAAACTGGACCAGCTTTGGATACTCGCCAAATCTAACCTTAGCCTTCTCCAATAACTTTGCGACAGCCTTAGTCATGTTTTTCGTGTCTTTCCTGTAGACAGGTATTGCGAAAGCGTACCTGCTAAGGATCTCAGTGGCTGTTAGTATCCAGTAGTACCCGTTGTTCTTGTGCTTGTACTTGCCCATGTCGACCAAGTCCATCTGTATCTGCTCGCCCAGATAGTCAACAAACGTTTGTCTAAACTTGTGTTTCTTAACAACTGGTTTGTACCTAGTGTATGTGTCTTGGGATTTTAGCCAGTCCTTTATCATTGTCCTATACTAACGTTTAGGCCGTCTTCCAATGCTCTTTGGTACAGTCTCTCGGCAGACTGGTAACCAGTTGATGGGTTGTAGTAAATGTCTCTTAGTTCTTGCTCCGTATCCATATACACTACATTATGTATAAATCTAGCAATACATCACCAACGTTAACACTGTTATCGTCCTGATCTGTTATCTTGAAATCTAGTTGATTGATGACTCCTTTGTTTATTGAGATTCTCGACTCAATATCAAAGAAATGTTGAACAGAACCCTTTAGCGTCTGCGTGCTTGTTATTGGTAACGCTACGATACAATCACTTTTGTCACCATTAAATATGTTTTTGGATCTGTCCACAATGTTAGACGTCACTTGTATGTATTTCAGTCCTCTGTTGACGTTCACAACGTTGGGGCTGGTTTTTGTGGTGTTTATTGTAGTGTTTTCGTCAAATCCTAAGAGTTGTCCAAATTTAAACAGTTCTATTTGCTGATCAGTTGTTATCATACATGTTGAGTCATGTTTGTTAGCTACTAGCTTGACGTCTCCTAACTCTTTCAAGTCGTCAGCGATCATTTTAAAGGTGTGATACCCAGGGCTGAAAACGTGGTCACTACTGTTGTAACTTATCTTGTCGTTAACAGCTGAGGCTACGTTAACGTAGTTCCAAAATATGGTCGCCTTTTTCACTAGTAGGTAGGGGTCTGGGTTAATTGATAGAATTGACTCTTGTAGGTCTACAGTTTTCGTTGGACCACTAATTAACACTGACACTCTGGTCATATAACGTACCCTATGTTATGATGGACGAGTTCAGAAGAAAGTATCCTTATGCTGACGAGAATAGGTTTTTTCTCGACGTTGACGACAATATGCACAAACACATATTCTTCGTGACGAGAACTAACAGTGGTGACGTTGAGGTAGACTCAAATAAATTTAGGAGTAACCCAGGGTACACTAAATATCTAACGATAAACAAACCAATTATTGCTAACCAAGAAGAGATAGGTAATGCCATACGCGTGGCTAAGCTGAGTTTAGTGAAAAAGTACCCCCACGTCACTTTGAGCAAGTTTGAGTTCGATCCAACTGTTTCACAAGATGGTGAGGTTAATGGCGTTGATATATATTTTAGAAACAACGACATCACAAGCACGGACATAACTAGTGATACCTTCAAAAACGACAAGAGTATGTGGGTTTGGCTACACAACAACGAGTCTCCAAAAGGTCACAACGACAAGTTTCCAAAAATATGGCTATCTGGTGGAACTATCCAACCATTACCGAAAGGTCGCGAGAACCACTGGGGACTTTGGGATGGTTATCCAACGGAAAGTGTGTTGAACTATCCGGTGAATAACTTTAGAATCTTTGTTAGTCAAAATAACTACTTTCTCTCAAAGCTACCAATCTTACAAATCACCACGTCAAAGACAAAGTCAAAGTGGGACGACAACGAGAGCTACTACAGGGTCGTGTTTGCAACGTATTGTGCAAGTTTCTGTTGTGGAGTGTCGTTGCAACACTTGTCGCCCTCACAAGAAGTCCACCCTGTTATCACGAGTGTAATGAGGTTCCATCTGTACTTTACCGTTAGAAGACTTCTCAGAAGGATGGAAGGTGGCGAGATTATGGGATCGATAAGTAGAGAGTTTGATGCTGGAGAATTGTATGGTAAGACAGACAAGATTCCTAGAAAACATTACTACCAGGGTAAAGTCCTTGCTGATGGTACGACAGGTGAGGAGAGAGTCTACACGATTAACGACGTTAAGAACGACTACAAAAGATACGTTCCTCTGGTGTCGAATGGTCTCACCAACATTGGGAGACAATATCTAAATCAGTCCATAGAGGCCTTCGTTTACTCTACACTTGGTGCACAAGCGAGGACACGTGTGTCAGTCGTTGGTGGTTCCGCAGGCAGTCTAGAGACTCAAGAAGAATTTCGCAAGTTGGTGGAAGATAGCGTTGTAAACTACGACGTGTCAACGTGGATTCTCAACATGAACAAGTCGATTAGAGACACTAACGTTGTCCAAAATCTCGCACTATCGCCGTCTACATGGCTAATGCCAAGTAACGTGGTAATCCTCAAGAACAAAATCGCTGGGTACAACAACCTGTTGAAGACTGCTACGCAGAGTATGAAGTTTGGGGTAAATAGTGGGTTAAACCACACAAAAACGACGGAGGCCAAGAAAGTACACCAAGAAGGTGGAGAGCATCTGGAAACACTCGACAAACCAAAGGTGACACACCATCTGGAGGCACCAAAGTCGACACACCATCTGGAGGCACCAAAGGTGTCACACCATCTGGAGGCACCAAAGGCGACACCAGGTGACCACACGACAGAGTTGGGGCTAGTTCTAGTGGTTTCGGCTGTGTCTGGCTACTTAGTAAGCAAATACGTGTTATGACATAATGAGTCTACGTTATGGATTTGAGGATAGGCACTACGAGAGAGATAAAATATTAAGAAGAGCGAAGAGACATCTAGACAACGATCCTAAACTAAGCGTAAGTGGCGGAAAGATGTCTGGAGACATAGACATGGCGCTCTCGACGCTCAAAAACATAGCAGACCCAGTCGATGATTTGGACGCTATCAGTAAGAAAGTGTTGGAGTCCGTGTATTTGTCACGATACTTTAAAGTGCAGTCCTACAACATTCTGTTTGACTTTGACGTCACAAAGTACACCACGAATACGGATATGGCACAGTTTTACCACAGTGGGACAAACAAAGTGAAAGCCATTGGAAACATACTAGTGCGAAGTATTCAATCCTATGGTCCTATCATTGGCTCTGACCAGGGGCGGATCCAGGGGGTTGCAACCGTTGCATTTGCAACGGTCAGATTTTCCAAATTAAATATGCTAATTATGCCATTCCGAGATAAGAATGCTGGCCAGTAATCTGCATCAGACAATCTTGCTTTTCAAATTTGTTATTCAAAATGATTCGATAACTTGTAGTACATTGAGACTATTGTATAATGCTCCTAATACGTCTTATTATTATTATTTTGCATCGCACATCGCGTGGGTTACGCCGGTTACGTCGTCCGAAGAATGCCGTCTTGCTTTGATTCAAAATAACTCGATTACTTGAAGTATTCGTAGACCTTATTCTAGTTTTGCGTAACATCAGTCAGGGTATGGCAGCCCCGTTGCTAAGCTCTCTGAAGGTTGGAGACTATAGCAACATGCTCCATTTCCGCTCCGGTCAGATAAAAATAACCCGTTGCAGATGCTATTTTTAGTAAGGTATGCGACGGTCAAGGGTTGCAGACCAATCAAAAGGCTACAATCGCATGACGTTTGCGACGGTCAGCTACGGTCAGATTCCCCCCCATTCAAAAAATCAAGCAAACCACTCCTGATTCAGGCCAGGACGATGTTAAATATTTGCGCCAAATGACGATGAATTCCACAACGTATACATTGCGAGGAAACACTCGACGAAGAGAGAAGACAAGCAATAGCAATGCATAGTCCGTATTATTACATTTTAAACTTCTGTTTCCCGAAAATCATGCAGGAATGATTGATGCTCCGTGGACTGAGGTAAGTTATGAGTAATAAACGTTTAATATATTCATGTGAATATGTAAATTTTGCCTGTCGGAATATTATTATATAGAGCTTGTTTTGTCCTCTTTCAGTCTGAATATATTTTGTATTTTCAAAATTCTCGAAAGTACCGACTCATATATAGTGGACTCGCTGAGGGAGATGGAAATTATCTAATATTATATGTTATATAGATATAGATAAAAATTATATCTTAATGAGCAGTAATATTTTTATCTTCACATGTGAAGTTATATCATGGATATTTTATCAATTTCAATATAATACATATAGAGGATATTACACGGTGGTGCGAAGATATGAATTTTATCTTCGAGTGGTGAAAACAATGAGTAAAATATTGTTTTTACCACTCGAAGATAAATTCATATCTTCAAGCAACCTTGTAATTTTCCTTTTATTATATAGATTCAATGCAAAAGGTGGGAAAATATTTATGGAAAATATGTCACTGCACATATTTCTTAGTAATACACTCTATATAATAAAATATTAGTATATTAGTAATACACTCTATATAATAAAAACACAATATTAGTGATCAATACTCGAAGATAAATTTGTATCTCATCACGGTCATGCATGTAATATCCTCAATTTATTTTTTACCTCAATTTATTTTTTACCTCAATTTATTTTGTTCTCACTGGCCACTGGGTAATTTAATCCCTAAATGCCCTGGCCTTGAAACAGGGAAACTTTTTAATATTCCCTCAAAACAGGGAAAATGTCTATTAAATGTTTCCCTCATCAGCATGCATGACTCGAACATGTACTTGGTTGACAGTTTGCATGGAATTTCAAACAATACAAATTATATTTCATCTGTAAGCTATTATAAACTAATTAATACCTTATCATGCAGGGAAATCAGTGATTAAGGCCCCAGTTCCCATACTGGATTGCTACCTTGCAATCCAGCATACAAATCATAGCAAAAAGGTGTGTGAGCCAATAACAAGGTCTCTTGTAAACTAAGGACTTTATTAATTAGCTGCTCATGCACTTTCATTCCTTTTCAAGCTTTTGATTCCTACAACGTCCTACCACTTTACTCCCACTGATACTCCATTGAGCATTAAACCTGCCATACACCCTAACCTTGACTAGTACTACTCCCTCTTGCTCAGTCTGTTTGCTGCTCAACTGTGAACATAGCAAATGATTTAACATTTTCACATCTCATTATTAGTTTGTTTTTCCCCATGCATTTGATTGGCTACTTTCAACTTATGTCACCCTTTTGGCTTATATAAGCCCTATTTATTTTATTTCACCACATTTTACTCTGATGAAGGGCTCTTTTTACTGTAGAACCAAGATGATTTTGAACTGATTATCCTTCCTAACCAAGATGATTTTAACTTTCCTAACTACTATTTTGCTGTTTGAACCTAGACGATATTGACTTACTCTTACATGTAAATATACCATTATCACATTATGCTGCAGAACCAAGATGATTTTCATGAACTGGTTATCCTTCCTAACTACCATTAACCATTTTGCTGCTGGACCTACATGTAGATGTTTTTGAACTGATTATCCTTCCTAATTGCCATTTTGCTGCAGAACCAACATGATTTTTACCTGATGATTGTTCCTAACTATTATTTTACTGCTGGACCAAGATTATTTTGAACTTAATTATACATTGTCTACATGTAAATACCATTATACTGTAGAACCAAGATTATTTTGTACTTTTTACACTTCCTACTATACATGTAACTATCATTTTGCTGCAGAACCAAGATGATTTTGAGATGATCATCCTTCCTAACCAAGTGATTTTAACTGATTATCCTTCCTAACTATATACATGTAACTACAATTATTATGCTGTTGCTTGACCTTTTATATAATATTGGTGTGGAGAATTATTTTTAAATAAAAGGCAACAAAAATATTTTCCTTGGTAAATTTAAAGGCTATGTCACGATCTGCCTGGTTACTCAGCTAAGCGTACTTTTTTATTTTTGATTCGGAATCAAAGCGAAGCGAAAGCTAAACGATTTATTCGATTAGTATTTGTTATTTTCATGTTGGTGGGTTATTTTTGGACGCGTTATAAGTAAAGCGTAATGACAATTTAATGTCTAATCGTGGTGGGAAACGAGAAGGCGCTGAAATTAGTGCTGGCTGAGTAACCAGGCAAATCGTGACCTCTTTAAAAAAACCTCTTTAAGGAGAAATGTGCGAAAGAACGTGATTTGGGTTCAAAAATATGTAGTGTTTTTAGTTTAAAAAGTGTTGTCAAAATGAAGGAAATAGCGTTTCAGAGGTTGTAGAATTACACATTTTTTAGGGGGGGCATGCCCCCTAACCCCCCTAGAAGGATCGCGCCTTCGGCGCGATATCTTCCTTCACTGCAACGGTCAGATTTTGGGCTGGATCCGCCCCTGCTGACAATGGTCGTTTCTTCCTATCCCCTACACTAACTAAACATCAACTTGAGGTTGGAATGCACTTTAACTGTCCGCGTATGCAGTACTGCGACATATCCGTTTTTGTGGTAGCGAGGTTAGCCAAGAGGGTGTCTACGAAAGGTTGGGAGGCGATTGTCTCAAACGACGACGGGTCGTGGGACAAGTTCATCGGATACAAAGGTGGTACAACTGATAAGTTATCGTATGGCGGCGGCGCCCCAGCAAAGGAGTACGTGTGTACAATCCCAAATAATATCGACACCACCAAGAGGCATATGATATCAATGCATTGGCAGATGGATAACTCACACGTTAGGGTCAACAACATAAGGTCAACTGATTCGGACTTTTCAGCTAACTACAACGAGATAGGACATCCTTATGGAACAATATTTGCGATACATCGACCAAAATCGTCACTCGCGCCCTACGCGCACCCGTCTTTGATAGAGTTCTACGGTATCAAGATAATCTCTGGCTACATGACGAGCCGAGACGTGCTAATAGTTGGTGGGAAGATGATGGAGGAGTATGACATAACGTAAGATATACGAGGAAGAAGTCAGTTGTTGTTTTCAATCACATATCAAAGGATATGTCAGAGGAAGAGACACTAGAGCTCATACGCTTGTACGCGTACTACCACAAACTAGAAGCCTGTTACAAATGGAAATACAAAAGGTTGAAGAAAGTTAGACTATCGTTAAACATGGCTAGCATAGGGTTAACGACAGTAGGGGTTGTAGCTGGATCGGTAACCACTAACCCGCTAATCATTGCTTGTATTAGTGGTCCTGGTGTGATCATTCAAGGCTACTTGGCTAAATCCAATCTGACGAGTAGAGTGGAGCATTGTAAGTTCGCGCACACTAGCTACAAGAAGATACTGACACAACTAAGATCGTATCTTAGAGGTCTTCCTTACAACGAGTCAACGCTTCTCTCAGACGTTAAAGTGTTGGACGACATTGTGACTGACTTATGCCCACCAATCAACGGAATGGTGAAAATGTACAATAAAATATATGAGAGAGCCGAAGTCTCAAAACAGGACGTTGATCAGGTCTGACCCCCTTCAAATACGTATCAGCGCCAGACTTAGGTCCAAACTTCTAGGCCCCCGTCGTTTCGACACCCTTCCGCACGCGGCCGGTCTATGTGTCAGAGTCACTTATGATATTACACAGCATATTACATATGACGAGCCTTGTCAAAAAATTCAGTTTTGAGAACAAATCAGTCACGACTATCAAGGATGGAGACAATATCTGGTTTTGTGGAAGAGACGTGGCAAAGGCTCTAGGGTACGAAAACACCAAATGGGCTATTCGGACCTACGTCGACGACGAATACAAGGTAAAACAAGAGGTGTTTAAAGGGGGGTCGGAATCGGACCCCCCTTTAAACACACAACCTCATACGGTATTCTTATCAGAACCAGGAGTCTACGCTCTAGTATTTTCGTCAAAATTAAAGTCAGCCAAGAAGTTTCAAAGATGGGTATTCACAGAAGTCCTACCATCTATTAGAAAGACAGGTCAGTACACACAACATAACCAACTGTCAATCATGAACGAGACAGATTTACACTACGACATCGTGAAATACGTTAGAGAGTACCATCCAATAATAACCATTCCAGGACTTGGTGAATACCAAGACACGGCTGCTAGAAGGAAAGATGGGTGGAACAAGGGGTATGTGGGTGGGCAACCAGACTTGATTGTCCCACAACTACACAAGAGATACACTGGGTTTTCCATAGAATTCAAAACGCCGAAAGGTGATGGGACCATTAGATCTAACCAGACAAAGGCACTAAAGAGACTAAAGGTCGCAAGGGTACAACACACTACTATCCTCAGACCAACACGAGATAACGAGTGTGAGTACTGCAACAGGAGATTCAAGAGTGAAACCACACTGTCTAATCACCAAAGATACTTTCATCGAATATCTATGAGATGATCTGTGAGACGATCTGTAACAAGACACCACGTACAATATAGATGACTGACAGTAGCGACGGCGTACCTATCATAACGTCAATGGCAAAGACCAAAGACCCCAAGAGAGTGCAGAGGCAGGCAAACGTTTGGCCGCTATTTCTAAAGCGGCAAAAGAGAGGAAGATGAGAGAGAGAGTGATAAGTGAGGACGACAGTTTTAACTATGGCTACGTCATAAGTACTGTAGGAGTGGTTGTAGCTGCCGGCTCACTGTATTATGCGATGAAACAAGACAAACAGACGGTGACTGTTAGTGAGGAGCCGAAGAACGTTATCATAAAAAAGGAACCATCGCGCAACCTTGACAGCTTCGACTAATAAAACATATCGTATGGTATATGACATCGTCAATAGACAGGAAAGAACTGATGAACGAGCTGTACGATGCAGCCATCGTGACCGCTGGAGCTGTAGCCGTATCCATGGCATCAAAGAAAGTGTTGAAAGAACCGTTAGGCACCCCTGAGTCGGTGAAGGGCACCCTTAGCGACTGCTGTAGGCGCTTCAACGCTACTTGTTAAGTGGGCACAGAGCAAGAAATACCTACCTGTGGACCCGTTTTCAAAATGATCTAGCGTAATACATAATGGCTAGTGCGGTAGCAGGTGGGTTGTTCAACGCCATAGCATTCGTGCAGGAGCTGGATTTCTATTCAGCAAGCTAAACCACACAGGCTACGAGACAGAGATAAAGAGACACAACAAAGCACTAGAAAGTCTCGCTAGGGCGAAAGAAAAGTTCTACGAGAACGAAATTCGTCAGAGAGACAAAATTCAGGAGCTAAGACAACAGTTGTCAGACGCTAACGCAGACATAAACGACACGAACCACGCTCTAGACCAACTAAGGCGAGTACTGACGATACAGTATGACGGGAAGACACTTAGTAAAGAGCCTGAGTTGTCACAGACTATTACAAACCCTCAGACGAGATGAGAGAATACCAAATGGTATTCGTGGGAGCTGTTGGGTTACCCATCGGCTACTTGGTGTACAAAGTGACCTAACTACACATGTAGTACTACAGTAATGGCCACCAAAACGTTGAAGGAGATAGCGATGGAAGCAGACGAGAAGCTCAAACACGACGCACTGGAGGCGAAGACACACAATGTGTTGGAGACACTTTTTGAGAACCAGAAGAAACACAACGAAGCGTTGCTGGTACTCTGCAAGAATCTTATTCGCCTGTTGTCAGACACTCAAGGTCGATTGAGACAGATCCACGACGACACAGCACAACAGGAAGACACCCGGTCCTGGATTAGCCAACCACGCGGGCTGGACAAACTCATTGGGTACCTAATTTACAAAACGACCTAAAGACGTGAGTGTATATCAACTCAAATGGACGAGCAACGTCTAATGACAGCGATCCTTGACGGATTCACAATGGACGAGATTCGAAACTACGACAAACAGAAGGACCCGACACCAAAAAAGTGGGACGACACCACATACTGTCACAAGTGTAGTAGGCCACAGAATCCAAATCGAAAACGGTGTGTTTTGTTGTAACAAGTGTGGGAGACCACATACGGGTACGTAAACAACTTCGTACCTAATATTTGGATGCACAAGAAATCAGCTCACAGCTACAGCAAATGGTTAGAGAGAATGCACGAAACCACAAGACAGTCAAGCGAAGAGATAGTGAATCGCATAGCTGTATGGCTATCAGAAGGGTCTGGGTGGACCATAGACAACGTAGACGACCACTACGTGAACGTGGTGGTGTACGAGCCTCTAAAAGGATCCAGCTACATCGAACTACCGTTGGAGTTGAGGAACTCATTGAAGGGTCTAGTCAACATAAAGAACAACGACAAGAAGTGCTTTATGTGGTGCCACATACTACACAAGAATCCTGTAGACAAGAACCCACAGAGAGTGTCAAAGCACAAGAAAAACATCAAGACTGTAGACTATGAAGGAGTCAACTTCCCAGTATCAGTGAAACAATACAATAAAATAGAGAAACTTAACAACGTAAACATAAACGTGTTTAGGTACGAGGACAAGCAGCCATTCCCCATCTACATCTCTAAGGAGAGCAACAAGGATCATATGGATCTACTGCTAATAACAGAAGACGAGAAACAACACTACGTGTACATCAAGGACTTCAATAGGTTTATGTACAATCAGTCAAAACATGAGCACAAAAAGAACTTCTGTAGGTACTGTCTCCAATGTTTCAGCACATAGAGAATTGCATAGTGATTAACGGAAAGCAGGCAATCAAGATGCCAAAAAAAGGAGACAACATTCTAGAGTACAAAAACTTTCACAAACAACTAGAGGTACCATTCGTAATATACGCTGACTTTGAGGCTATTACGGAGAAAATCGACACAGTAACGCCCTCTAAAGACAAGTCGTACACTAACGCATACAAGGCAGTCTGCTGCTATGACAACGAGTACAGCAAGCCTGTAGAGATGTACCGCGGTAAGAACGCAGTTAGAAAATTTATGAAGAAAATGCTGCAAGAAGTCGAGTACTGCGAAAAGACAAAGAAGGAACACTTCAACAAGGACATGGTCATGACTTCCGCTGACAAGGCTAACTTCAAGAAGGTTACCAGATGCCACATCTGTGACAAGGAGAACGTAAGTGGAGACGTAAGAGTTAGAGACCATTGCCACGTCACTGGCAAATACAGAGGCTCGGCACACAAGCTGTGCAACAGGAACTACAGACTGACTGACAAGATACCTGTCATCTTTCACAACCTAAGGGGTTACGACAGTCATTTCATCATGCAGGAGATTAGTGGGCTGGGGTTGAGCATCAACGTCATACCCAACAATATGGAGAAGTACATGGCTTTTCATGTTAGGTAAACATCTAGTATTTCTAGATAGTTTCCAATTCATGAGCTCTAGTCTAGACAGTCTAGTTAGTAACCTACCAAAAGACTGTTTCAAGTACACGTCTGAGGCGTACACTGAGGGGCTAGAGTTAGTGTCACGTAAAGGCGTGTACCCATATGACCATATGGATAGCTTCGCTAGGTTTGACGAGACTGAGTTACCTCCTCAAGAAGCGTTCTACAGCATTCTAAATGATGAGCACGTGTCAGATGCAGACTACAAGCACGCGCAAAACGTATGGAAAACGTTCAACATTAGGAGCATGGGTGAGTACCATGACCTGTACCTAAAATCTGACGTGCTGCTATTAGCCGACGTGTTCGAAAACTTCAGAGTGACATGCAAACAACACTATCGACTAGACCCATGTCACTATTTCACGTCCCCAGGACTATCGTGGGACGCCGCTTTGAAGATGACTGGGATTGAGTTAGAGTTGATGACCGATGTCGACATGTTCCAGTTTGTCGAAAAAGGGATGCGAGGTGGTGTCTCCTGCATAACGCACAGATATGGGGAAGCCAATAACAAGTACATGAAGGGATATGATAGTAGCAAACCATCGAAATACATAGCGTACCTAGACGCAAACAACCTTTATGGTTGGGCTATGAGCCAGTACCTGCCAACTGGAGGGTTCAAGTGGGTCAAAGAATTAGACATCAACAGTCTCGACAAATATGATGACGACTCAGACAAGGGGTTGATACTTGAGGTTGACCTTAAGTATCCAGAGGGACTGCACGACCTTCACAACGACTATCCCCTAGCCCCTGAGAAGATGAGAGTGAGTAGAGACATGCTGTCACCATATTGTAAGAGGATAGCAGACAAATTCGGAGTATCTACAGGTGAGGTGACTAAGCTGGTGCCCAACCTACACGATAAATCGAAGTATGTAGTTCACTACCGAAACCTGCAACTATACATGCAGTTGGGTATGACAGTCAGCAAGGTTCATAGGGTGTTACATTTTGATCAGTCTCCATGGCTGAAGAAATACATTGACTTCAACACAGTCAAGAGAACGGCAGCTAAGAATGACTTTGAGAAGGACTTCTTCAAGCTGATGAACAACTCAGTCTTTGGGAAGACCATGGAAAATCTGAGGAAGAGGATATGCGTCAAGCTGATGACTAGTGCTGAGCAAATAAAAAAGTTAGTGCCAAAGACAACGATCGTGAGTTGGAAAATATTTAACGAAAATCTGGTGGCAGTGCACAAGATCAAAGAGACGCTAACGCTGAATAGACCAGCTTACGTGGGCATGTGCATACTCGACCTATCGAAGACACTAATACATGTACGACTTTCACTACAACCACATAAAGAAGAAACACGAACACGAGGCTAAGCTACTATTCACAGACACTGATAGTCTCATGTATGAGATCAAGACGAAGGACGTGTACAAGGACATGTTCAAGAGCAAAGAATTGTTTGACTTTAGTGGTTATGACAAGACGTCACCATACTTCAACGCCGCGAATAAGAAAGTGATTGGTAAGATGAAAGACGAGACATCAGGAGTCCCAATAGTCGAGTTCGTTGGATTGAGGGCGAAAATGTACAGCTACATTAAGGAAATAGGGGGTGGCGGCAAGACCGCAAAAGGAGTGAAGAAAAGTGTCATTAGAAAGAACATAAGACATGACGACTACAAAGACACCCTAGCGAGTAGCAAACAAATGTCACACACAATGAAAACCATTAGAAGTAGAAACCACCAATTAGGAAGCTATGAGATTAATAAAATATCACTGAGTTGTTTCGACGACAAGAGATACATTTTAGAAGACGGAATATCTAGCCATGCCTATGGACATTACAAAATAAACTAAAGAGATACCAAAACAATTTTCAAATTTAATCAATTTCAAATTTAACCGACACATTTGGACCCACCCGACTGAACCACAACAGTCAACACAGATCCCATCACATCTGGCCAAATCGTAGCATATAACCACCCAACCACATACTAACACCACCACCCAACCTCATACCAACATCACCATGCACCAACACCTCCACAAACACCACAAAAACGATAGAACATAAAAGTACCAACACACAGTTTTCCAAACATGTATATTCATAATGGATCTGACTTTTGGAAAATCGTCAGATTCTGAAAAATGGATCTGACTTTTGGAAAACTGTGCTGGTACCGCCATGTTCTATACTACTAAATGTTAGAACTAAAGCAATTTTATTGTTTGAAACTCGTTCCAAAGATGGTTCAAGGGCGTCTAAACGGGGGACGAGAAAAGCTTTCTGAACGGCGAGGTCTAAAAGGTTGGTAGGGTAACCACGTTGGACAAAAAAGATCTCATTTCCATTGATTTGGCTTGAAAATCTTGGGTGTCGCTACATAAGCGACGAAGACGCAAGAATTGAGAGTAAGGGATGGATTGCTTAGTGTGGTTGGGATGAGAGGATGAAAATAGAAGATAACTATGGGAGTCAGTAGGCTTGTACGAGACCGACGTTTTCAGCGAATCACCATTAATCGAAATTAAAATATCAAGGAACGACACAGAGGTCTCGCTGATTTCCCACGTGAACTTCAGAGCAGGATGAAAATCATCAACAAAGTTGATGAACTGCTCTAAAAGGACACGTGAACACGACGCTGTTCCTAAACAGTCATCGATAAATCTGCCGAAAAAATCAGGCAAGGGACCCGTGTATTGTTCAAAGATCTGTTTTTCAACATAACCAACAAATAAGTTAGCATAGCTTGGACCCATTTTGGTGCCCATCGCAACACCACTTATTTGTTGATAATGTTCACCATCAAACGAAAAATTGTTAAGGGTAAGCACTAGTTCTGCTAAGCGGAGTAACGTGGTTGTGGAGGGTTCTAAATTAGTGCGCTGATCAAAGAAAAACTTCAGAGATTCAAGGCCATCACAATGGGGAATTACGGTGTATAAGGACTTGACGTCCATCGTGAAAATAAATTTATCGGAACTACTGAAACGTAACTGGTCGAAAATTTGCAAGGCATGTTTAGTATCTTTGATATAAGAAGGCAACTTCTTAACCAAAGGATACATAACGTTGTCTAGAAAACTGGAAACGAGCTCGGTGGGGCAACTACAAGCGGAAACAATCGGCCTGCCAGGATTGTTAGGTTTATGGATTTTAGGTAGGAAATATATGACAGGCGTTCTGGGGGTTGTTAATATAAGGTTAGATGCAGAGGCAGGCAATTCACCGGCTGCAGAGATGCAGAGGCAGGCAATTACTCTGATGAAGGGCTCCGCTCGAAACGTCAGTATCTCGTCACTAAATTCTTGGCAGTTTACCACCTTCTCACTTTGCTATATATTCAAAACACTGTCTACGCAGCACTCTACTTTTTATACTGTATACTCTACTTTTTACTGTGTACTCTACTTTTTATACTTTTTATATATATATATATATATATGTATATATATATATATATATATATATATATATATATATATATATATATATATATATATATATATATATATATATATATATATATATATATATATATATATATTATATATATATATATATATATATATATATATATATATATATATATATATATATATATATATATATATATATATATATATATATATATATATATATATATATATATATATATGCCAAAAGGCTTATATATGCCAACATCACATTTTAGCCACGAGAACGAGCAGTTGTCGAGCGGTAGAACATGTAGGCCAACAAACCCGTTTTAGTACACACCGACAATAATAGTAGGAGCACAGAATGAGACATGCAGACGCCATTTTTGTGAGCGGTCCCATATAGTCACGATGATCTTGATCAATCATGAAATTACAACTGCGCAACTCAGACTGTCGGAAATTGTCGTCAAATACTCGCGCCATTCGTGGGCCTGATAATATTCGCTTTTCCAGTCTATTACTGTATCTGTTTAATAAATATCATAGTTTTCATTTGTTAAATAATTTCTCGGCTTAGGTTTCAATACCAATGTGTTATTTATGGCTTGCTTTGATACAGGGGTGGCGCCAGGAATTCCCCGACACAGAGGCTAAGGTCCCCGACAGGGGGGCTAACAGGTATTGGTAACTCCTTTAGGTGGGTCGGCTGGCATGCTCGCCCGACGAATTGTTAATTTTTCCCCGACAGGGGGCTAAGGGTCCCCGACGGGGGGCTGTAGCCCCCTTCTGGCGCCACCCCTGCTTTGATACAACCTCTTTTTCACAAACATTCCATTAGATGAAACCATCGACATCATAATTCTAAAGGTTTTGTATCATGGTTCCACTACGTTTCATGGGTTTTTTATTTTCGAGTTTCGTAAACTTTTAAATGTAGCTGTGAAAAATTGCCATTTTCTGTTTAACGACGAAGTATATCAGCAAGTTGACGGCGTTGCCACGGGTTCTCCCGTGCGACCCCTCTGCCAATATTTTTTATCTCCATTATGATTGACCGCCTGAATGCAAACCATCGTTTTACCGTCGTTATGTCAACGTTGGTTTTATTTTATATTGTTCTCCCGGCCACGTTCCTTTTCTTCCAAAATATCCCAAAAATAAAATGTACCTATGAATTAGAAGTCGACAAATCTTTACCGTTCTTTGATATCAATATCAACTTCCGATGGTTGATTTCCCACAAATGTTTACAAAAACCCACTTTTACAGGTCTTTTGACTTCTTTTGATTGCTTTATTCCTTTTTCTTACAAAAGAGGAGTAATCTTTTCTTTACTCAACCGCGGTTTTAATATTTATTCTACATATGTTATTATTTTTCATGTTGAACTAGAAAAACTAAAACGTATCTTTATTAGCAACAGGTTATCCTGAGAAACGTCTTGAAAGCAATTATACAGCAAATCATCTAAAATACCTACAGTTTCTAAAAGCATTCTCTGTACAACATTTCGTCAAATAAGAATCCAATTAAGAAAGCTTCTCTCATTTTCTTATCCTCAGATTAACATTAGGTGTATTGCTCGTCGTTCGGTTAGACTTTTTCGTTTCTTTACTTCTAAAGACAAAATTCCCCTACGTCTAAGATCACACGTAGTTTATCGTTTTACGTGTGAAAACGGCGGAGCTTTGTATATCGGAGAAACATGCCGACACTTATACATACATGTGTCTCGGACCACATTGGAATTTCACCTCTTATTGCTAAAAATGACACTATAAACCCACCTCTCACTGGTATTCTCTCCAATCATCGTGAAATAATTACTTCTTGTTCTTTTGAGTTGGAATTCCTCTTACGTCGCAAAAGTCTACTCATTCGAAATCTTAAACATTGGAAACTGCGTTTTCCAATGGACATTTTCCAATGGACCATTGCACACTACCTTTCCCAATGGACATAAACTTGCCCAATGGATCCAATGGACAATAGCCTTTTCCAATGGACATAAACTTGTCCAATGGATCCAATGGACAATGTATTTTCCAGACCCCATGTCGAGGATAGTATGTCATTAATACACCTCATGCAGGGAATAGTCTCAGCCGCCAGACTCCGATTGTCCAATGGATCCAATGGACCATTGGACCATTGGACACTGCGTTGTCCAATGGACATTTTCCAATGGACCATTGCACACTGCCTTTTCCAATGGACCTAATAAACACATTTTTGCAATGGACCCCCATGTCGAGGATAGTATGTCATTAATACACCTCATGCAGGGCATAGTCTCAGCCGCCATAGTCCGATTGTCCAATGGATCCAATGGATCCAATGGACCATTGGACACTGCCGTCCAATGGACATTTTCCAATGGACCATTGCATTGCACACTGCCTTTTCCAATGGACATAAACTTGTCCAATGGACACTACAATACATGTATAGTATTGCGCCGTTCTCAACAAAAAAACCGCAACATATCACTACAATATAGTATTGCGCCGTTCTTGATAAAACACGCAATATATCGCTACAATATAGTATTGCGCCGTTCTTGATAAAACTCGCAACATATCACTACAATATAGTATTGCGCCGTTCTTGATAAAACACGCAACATATATCACTACAATATAGTATTGCGCCGTTCTTGATAAAACACGCAACATATCACTACAATATAGTATTGCGCCGTTCTTGATAAAACACGCAACATATCACTACAATATAGTATTGCGCCGTTCTTGATAAAACACGCAACATATCACTACAATATAGTATTGCGCCGTTCTTGATAAAACACGCAACATATCACTACAATATAGTATTGCACCGTTCTTGATAAAACACGCAACATATCACTACAATATATAGTATTGCGCCGTTCTTGATAAAACACGCAATATATCACTACAATATAGTATTGTGCCGTTCTTGATAAAACACGCAATATATCACTACAATATAGTATTCTTTAAACTTGGGGGTTCAGCGTCCGCCGCGGTGTACATACATAAACAGTAGGTGTGGATTCTCGTCAGCCTGAACGAAATAACTAAACTTGTCGACGTTTCAAGCGAACGCCCTTCGTCAGGAGAGTTCGTGTTACAATTATACTGTGCTCCTTGCGCGCCTCAATTGCAGAATACCCGTCCACTGTCACTGTTCTTTTGTGTTCGTATATTATGTTGTATGCTTCTTAATCGTACTCAAATAAGCCAGCCAAAATACCAATACATTATGTTGTTATGGTTCGTTCTCATAGAGGCTAGGTCATTGCGTATAAACGCGAACGATTCCTATAAACTATGACAATAACAATGTTATTGCCTCGTTCTTTAAAAACCTTATTTGACTTACACACGCGAACGAGGTCGATGCGTATAAACTATGACAATAATAATGTTATGTAAAAACCTGTATCCATATATTCATAATCAACTTTATTCACAGTCATTGACTGTTGCCTCGTTCTACGGTAAAACCCCGTATCCATATATTCACAATCAACGCAGTAACGCGCAATAATAATACTAACTAGGAGTAATCAAAGATTATGTAAGTGCGTTCGACGCATGAGCAAATGGTGAATGAAGATTTGTTTACAAACATCACGGTGTACAACACAAACAGTAGGTGTGGATTCTCGTCAGCCTCAAAGAGATAAGAAAACTTCTCGAAGTTTCAAGCCAAGACCCTTCGTCAGGAGAGTTCGTGTTTCAATATATACTGTGCTCCTTGCGCGCCTAAATTGCAGAATACCCGTCCACTGTCACTGTTCTTTTGTGTTCGTATATTATGTAGTATGCTTCTTAATCGTACTCAAATAAGCCAGCCAAAATACCAATACATTATGTTGTTATGGTTCGTTCTCATAGAGGCTAGGTCATTGCGTATTTTCAAAATCTTCTCAGTAAAGAAATCGGCCAAATCAGTAGCCACGTTTACTTTGGTTTCGTAGGATGGCAGTTTCTGTTCAGCCTTCCGATGCATGACCTTATCATATTTGAAAAGAGCCCCTCATATTTGAAAAGAGCCCCTACACCCTTCTCGTGTAACTAATCCCTAGGTGATACATATGTCACCATCATAATACGTTGCTTGAAAAATATCAAAGCCGCAACTTGCCAGTTATTTTTTTTCACTGTTGACCCTCCCAAGAGCGAAGACGAACACAATTAAGATAGCTGAAAATACTGACGAACGCAACATTGAGGCGGATCTGCAGCAATGCTATGATGTGGATATTGATTGGTCTTTGATACCAACAAAGTTGCACAATGTGCATGTGTATTTCCTGGACCCAGGTTCTTTTTAATTTACATCCATTTATAGCTTCATAATAGCTGTTATTGGAAAAAGATGGGATGAGCTTTTAAGTTATTTATGGCGCCAAAACACAGCTGTGCAATACTATTTTCTTAATTGGTTTGTGAAATATGGGCCAAGACCCGTTAGGGTTAGAAAACTGGTTCGGCGGGGGGTTAGGGTTAGGATAAAAGTTGTTTCAGGTTAGCCAATCAGATTGCTTCCCATGGCAAGTGATCCCAAAAATAATGGCATGCTAGATTAATAGACTAGTGAGAGATACTAAGCATGTGGGATAGTAATTGACTATTATACGCATGCGCCACCCCTAAGATTCACGATTATCGTGAATCCTGACGTATTTGACAATTAAGGATAATCGTGGATCTCTGTGAGAGACTATGTTGGCCAAGAACATGAAGCAAAAAAACCCACGGTTTTGATTGGCATTATATCGTTGGTGGCTTATACAATGGGACATGCGTCCCTCACAGTTAAAGAAGCCTGGAATGACCCAGTTGTAATTTAGGTGAGCACATGAATCAGAATAATCGTCATAAAATTACATTTGTGTTGCGTTAATTTTTGTTGCGTTCTCTCTATTGTTTTGGGAAAACATTCTAACAAACTATTTAATGTATTTATCAGCAATGTTTAACACCGTGTTAACGTTCTGCATATTGGAACTAGCGAGTATCGTCGTCGGTCAATCTTGTCCTAGTTTAACTGCCTTTACTGACTTACCGGTAACTCTCCATACAAAAACGTAATAATTAATACACTTTTACATTTACGCCATTTTACACCACATCGTCAATATTTATAATGCGCATAGACAATGAAATGAAACTACAGTGTGTAAATCGGTTTTAATCATTCACATATATATTATGCACCATATTCTATACCATGTACTCTTCTCTACTCTCTAGTCAGTCACTCATGTGCAAAAACTCTTGCTCACTGCACATTATATATTTGAGAATTGAGGGGATTAACTGAAATCGCGTTGGCGGTGGTCGCGCCATTTCACAACGTGGCGTCGCTTACTGTTCAAGAGTATTCGTGTAAAACGCGTAAAAGTAAAGCCGGGAAAATGCCGGGAAAATGACACCGGTAAAAATGGCACTAAATAAACCAAACTAAATAATTAAAAAGACTATATAATGTTAAAATAGAAATCTGGTTCCTTCCAACACCTCTCAAAAACTCTCTAACGACCTTCCAATCATAAAGTTTCAATCCTATGAAACTTTCATCGTATTTACTTATGAGCTTTCTAGAAATCATTATCATAGCAACCTAGTATTTCATTGGTTGTTTTCAAAGCATCAGCGCAACGTATCAGTGCAACATAATTGTATCAACATAATTGTATCATTCAAAGCATCAGTGCAACATAATTGTATGACTCAAGTATATTGGAATTTGCTAAATTAATGGCAATAACTTATTGAGATGCTAATTCTATAGAAATTCATAATTGAAAGGTATGCATAACTCATTTAATGGTATGTTTTTCGCCGAAAATGTGTAGCGAAAATTACAGTTTGAGTTCATGGGTAGTGCCATTTTTTCCGTGTCACTCATTATTCCGGTGCCATTTTTAGGTGGAGGCTATTTCAGATACCTTGAAGCAGATCCGCCCCAGTACTTTCATTATTTTACACGGTCATATTCAAATCAGGCCTGGAACATAGTTAATATATGGATGGAAGGGAACGTTGGACCTACTCGAGTAAATATTCACCATATTATTGATGAAAAAAATCCATTTTATGGCAACGTCGACACAACAGAAGAAGCGCTCTTGTAAGAGATTACGAGCTCCGAACAACAACGAAATTCACAATCTACAAGAAGACAAAAGCATTTGGAGTCCACGACCACCGTGCTTCGTGCGCAAGCTTGTTAACTCATATAAACGATTTTCATTATTCTAAATTAACTATGGTTACACAATTCCAGAATATAAATCGAGGAGCAGTTTTACATCAGCTTCACTTTGCTTTTCTTTAGTATTCCAGTTTTTCTTTATTTTGCGCTATACATATATTACGAAACTCGAAAGCCACGAGCAATAGCCTTCCTTTGCAAAGATGGGAAATGGACCTTGCTATTGATTGTCTGGATTTATATCGCAACTTTGTCCACGCAACGCGTTTTTCTTGAAGCGGTATGTATAAAATATCCACTTAGACTATTTGGAAACAAATTATATAAATTGTAGATCTTTGATATCCCTCATAGCCTGCGAATAGGCAAATTTGCCGTGTAAAATAATGAAAGTACTGGGGCGGATCTGCTTCAAGGTATCTGAAATAGCCTCCACCCCATTTTTACGGTTGCCATTTCTTCCGGTGACATTTTTAGCGGTGTCATTTTTTCCGCTCACCGTTTATCACACTGTGTTACCAGGCACAGTGTGGTAGAGTTTGAGTAACTGTCGTCGGTCGTGGTCGATAAATATTATTTTTAACGTTAATGTAACGCAACGTAGTGTAATATAACACTACAGCTGTGCCTCAAACGTATATGAAATGGCTTGAAAATACGTCCACTTTCCATGATCTAATAAACTGTGCCGACGATATAAACATTTAATACGCTGCATCCAGATTAAACACCGTGTAATATTAACTGGTGTAACCATCATATAAATGAATGTTTTAAACGGTAAATTCAATCCCGAAACATCTCATTTTACCGCATGGAATACCTTGGCCAAGGTTATTATCTATGTTTTATGTTGTTTGCATTTTTCTCATGCGGTGAAATTTTTTCTGATTTTCCCATACACTTTTCAAAAACAACAATTTCGTTCAAATAATTAAGTAAAACAGTTAAAAGACTTCAAGTTATCAACTGCGACTTTTTTATTACGACCTACTCATTCCATTGAGTTCTAGTAGTGTATAGTTGCCTGAGATAAACTAGAGTCCAGACCAAAACCAACCAATGCTCGCCGCTACAAATTTAGTTCGACTCTAGCTTTGACGTTTAAAACCAAGGTCCAAAGTCGAAGTTTTACTATTCAACACCATAACTCCATAAGTTTGACGTTTCGACTATACATTACTATAAATACGTCACCCCTACTGCCGCTACACTTCCTAATTATAAGCTCTGCCTCAAGCGTATATGAAATGGCTTGAAAATACGTCCACTTTCCATAATTCCATGATCTAATAAACTGTGCCGACGATTTAATACGCTGGATCCAGGCATACGTTGTTTCTAGGATTATTATTATTATTATTATTAAAACTTTATTTCAATACGGAGTCCAATTCACAAAAAAGTGCTCTTCCTTGGAGCCGTATACATAAGTAACTAACTAAGATTTTTTTAAAAATAACTATATACAAAGAGAGACAAAAATTAAGTATCAGTAATCAACTTCACACTCGAGATTTAAAAATAGATAAAGAAGGAGCTAATGTTTTTTCCCGAGGGAAGCTATTCCAAAGAACAGCCCCCCTGTAGGTAAAACTTTTTTTAAGTGCCTCGGATTGAGGTCGAGGAACAAAAATTTTATAATTTGAGCCACGTAGATTGTGATTATGTATTGCATTTGTTTGAACAAATTTCTGGAAAAGATATTCAGGAGCCAAATTTAAAACTTAAATTTAAAACCCCTTACCGTGTAATATTAACTGCTGTAACCATCATATAAATGAATGTTTTAAATTCAATCCCGAAACATGTCATTTTGCCGCATGGAATACCTTGGTCAAGGTTTATTAGCGCACGCTAAGAGCCTTGCAAAAATATGTCATCAGTATCGGCGGCATCAAAAAGCGCATGGTTATTATTATATCTATGTTTTATGTTGTTTTGATTTTTCTGATGCCTACCATTCTCC
>JAYKKM010000284.1:307500-357500 GCA_035772405.1 Chrysogorgia sp. JL179-B06 | reverse complement strand
ATGGCGGGCTACAGGTTTGTCACCATCATTGATCCTCACGGAACGAAGATGTTCAGCAAACCTGTCTGAAAGACGTCGCCCAGTTTCACCGATGTAGATTTTAGGGCATTTATCGCATGAAATGCAATAAATTATGTTGGTGGACGTGCATGAAAAAGCATGACGGATTGTGTGGTCGAATTTGGGGGCAGTAATAACTGTAGTGGGATTGAGAAAAGCGCATGTGTTACAGCGGGAACGGCCGCAAGAAAATGTTCCCGCTGGTGCCGAGGTATTTTGTTTAAGGGCACTATGTACTAAGGAGTCACGAATGTTTTTATTACGGCGAAAAGATACCAAAGGGTTGTCGGTGAAAATGGCTGACGTCTCAGGATCATTTTGTAAAATGTGAAAATTCCGATTAATAATATTTTTAACTTTAAAATTGAAAGGATGAAATGTTAGAACTAAAGGAATTTTATTGTTTGAAACTCGTTCCAAAGATGGTTCAAGGGCGTCTAAACGGGGGACGAGAAAAGCTTTCTGAACGGCGAGGTCTAAAAGGTTGGTAGGGTAACCACGTTGGACAAAAAAAGATCTCATTTCCATTGATTTGACTTGAAAATCTTGGTCGTCGCTACATAAGCGGCGAAGACGCAAGAATTGAGAGTAAGGGATGGATTGCTTGGATCCCATCTCATTAATTATTAGTTTGTTTATCTCCCGTGCATTTGATTGGCTACTTTCTACTTGTGACACCCTTTTGGCATATATATAAGCCCTATTTATTTCATTTCATCTCGTCTTACTCTGATGAAGGGCTCCGCTCGAAACGTCAGTATCTCGTCACTAAATTCTTGGCAGTTTACCACCTTTTCACTTTGCTATATATTCAAAACACTGTCTACGCAGCACTCTACTTTTTTATATATATATATATATATATATATATATATATATAGCAAAGTGAAAAGAGATTATCACTCTCGCTGACAGATTGGGCGACATGTGGTTGACCAAGTTATAAATTTGCTCTTGGTTTTTTTCGTGTTTCGTTTTGTCATTTTCGGAAAATTCCTCTCATGATGCTTTGAGACATGCGTCTCTACATAATGCATTACACAAAGTATATTGAAAATTCATAATAAAATGTTTAGAGCTCAAGTTATTAAACTGTTTTGAAACTTGACGCGTCATTAATCGAGTGCACAAGGCAATATGAACACTAAATACACTTCAATCGATCTTCAGCGAATTATTAAAACCCCATTCACACTATGACACTATAATCTAGACTCTGAAACTTTTCTTGGCAAGGCATGGATGAAGCCTGAAAGTTCAGCACAAGACTACGAGTTTTTAATATTATAGATAAATAAACCATACAGCCATATGCATGGCGCGCGAGTTACTCGCTCTTGCGTCTTCAAGGATGAAGTCTGTCTTGCCTTTGCTATAAATAACGGCAACAACCCTAATCTATCTTTGACTTTTTAGACTTTTAATGTATGCAGTCGCCAGGCTTATGCGTTCTCTTCATAATATATAGTATAATAAGAGACAAAGTACGCGCGTCAACGGCAGACTATATACGTGAATATAAGTTTATTTCAATCCAAACCCTACATGATACAGTACTTTGGAAATATAAGCCCAAGTAGTCGTCTTTTAAACCTACAAAACCGCATGTCAGCAGTTCTGGGCCTGGAGCCGTTTGAAAAATAAAATACATTTATCTATTAATCTATCGATAGAAGTGCGAGCCTTAGCAGATACGATTCCCTGATTATCGTAACTATACAATATTGCTAAAACTCTAACGGTAACTATTTCAATGTATTCTGTGTGTTCGACGTAAAGCCCAATTCAAATTACGAAAGAAAAATAGCCTCGCTAATGGACAATGGATTGTTCATTGAACCCACTGGACAGAAAATATCCAGCCGCAAATACATTGTCCATTGGATCCATCTGACAATTATATGTCCATTGGACAACGCGCAGTGTCCATTGGATCCAATGGACATTTAAATGTCCATTGGACAACGCAGTATCCATTGGATCCAATGGATCCATTGGACCAATCGATCTGGCTAACACAGACACTATTATCCACATGGGGTCAATCATACAAAATATGTTGACCGCAAACCTCCACATGAGGTCCATTGGACAAGTAAATGCCCATTGGACAACGCATCGTCCATTGGATCCAATGGACAATTAAATGTCCATTGGACAACGCAGTGTCCATTGGATCCAATGGACAATTAAATGTCCATTGGACAACGCAGTGTCCATTGGATCCAATGGATCCATTGGACAAATGGATTTTGGCTACCCCAACACCACCATCCACATCAGGTCCAACGGACAAGCAGTTGTCCAGTGGAACACAGCATTGTCCATTGGATCCATTGAACAAGTAAATGTCCATTGGACAACGCGTCGTCCATTGGATCCAACGGACAATTAAATGTCCATTGGACAACGCAGTGTCCATTGGATCCAATGGATCCATTGGACAAATGGATTTTGGCTACCCCAACACCACGTACCATCCACATGAGGTCCAACGGACAAGCAGTTGTCCAGTGGAACACAGCATTGTCCATTGGATCCATTGGACAAGTAAATATCCATTGGACAACGCGTCGTTCATTGGATCCAATGGACAATTAAATGTCCATTGGACAACGCAATGTCCATTGGATCCAATGGATCCATTGGACAAATGGATTTTGGCTACCCCAACACACCATCCACATGAGGTCCAACGGACAAGCAGTTGTCCAGTGGAACACATCATTGTCCATTGGAACCATTGGACAATTCAATGTCCAGTGGACAACGCAGTGTCCATTGGATCCAATGGATCCATTGGACAAATGGATTTTGGCTATCCCAGCACCACCATCCACATGAGGTCCAACGGACAAGCAGTTGTCCAGTGGAACACATCATTGTCCATTGGAACCATTGGACAATTCAATGTCCAGTGGACAACGCAGTGTCCATTGGATCCAATGGATCCATTGGACAAATGGATTTTGGCTACCCCAACACCACCATCCACATGAGGTCCAACGGACAAGCAGTTGTACAGTGGAACACAGTATTGTCCATTGGATCCATTGGACAAGTAAATGTCCATTGGACAACGCTGTGTCCATTGGATCCAATGGACAATTCAATGTCCAGTGGACAACGCAGTGTCCATTGGATCCAATGGATCCATTGGACAAATGGATTTTGGCTACCCCAACACCACCATCCACATGAGGTCCAACGGACAAGCAGTTGTCCAGTGGAATACAGCATTGTCCATTGGATCCATTGGACAAGTAAATGTCCATTGGACAACGCAGTGTCCATTGGATCCAATGGACAATTCAATGTCCAGTGGACAACGCAGTGTCCATTGGATCCAATGGATCCATTGGACAAATGGATTTGGGCTACCCCAACACCACCATCCACATGAGGTCCAACGGACAAGCAGTTGTCCAGTGGAACACAGCATTGTCCATTGGATCGATTGGACAAGTAAATGTCCATTGGACAACGCAGTGTCCACTGGATCCAATGGACAATTCAATGTCCAGTGGACAACGCAGTGTCCATTGCATCCAATGGATCCGTTGGACAAATTGATTTTGGCTACCCCAACACCACCATCCACATGAGGTCCAACGGACAAGCAGTTGTCCAGTGGAACACAGCAGTGTCCATTGGATCCATTGGACAAGTAAATGTCCATTGGACAACGCAGTGTCCATTGGATCCAATGGACAATTCAATGTCCAGTGGACAACGCAGTGTCCATTGGATCCAATGGATCCATTGGACAAATGGATTTGGGCTACCCCAACACCACCATCCACATGAGGTCCAACGGACAAGCAGTTGTCCAGTGGAACACAGCATTATCCATTGGATCCATTGGACAAGTAAATGTCCATTCGACAACGCAGTATCCATTGGATCCAATGGACAATTCAATGTCCAGTGGACAACGCAGTGTCCATTGGATCCAATGGATCCATTGGACAAATGGATTTTGGCTACCCCAACACCACCATCCACATGAGGTCCAACGGACAAGCAGTTGTCCAGTGGAACACAGCATTGTCCATTGGATCCATTGGACAAGTAAATGTCCATTGGACAACGCAGTGTCCATTGGATCCAATGGACAATTCAATGTCCAGTAGACAACGCAGTGTCCATTGGATCCAATGGATCCATTGGACAAATGGATTTTGGCTACCCCAATACCACCATCCACATGAGGTCCAACGAACAAGCAGTTGTCCAGTGGAACACAGCATTGTCCATTGGAACCATTGGACAAGTAAATGTCCAGTGGACAACGCAGTTTCTATTGGATCCAATGGACAATTCAATGTCCAGTAGACAACGCAGTGTCCATTGGATCCAATGGATCCATTGGACAAATTGATTTTGGCTACCCCAACACCACCATCCACATGAGGTCCAACGGACAAGCAGTTGTCCAGTGGAACACAGCATTGTCCATTGGATCCATTGGACAAGTAAATGTCCATTGGAAAACGCAGTGTCCATTGGATCCAATGCACAATTCAATGTCCAGTAGACAACGCAGTGTCCATTGGATCCAATGGATCCATTGGACAAATGGATTTTGGCTACCCCAATACCACCATCCACATGAGGTTCAACGGACAAGCAGTTATCCAGTGGAACACAGCATTGTCCATTGGATCCATTGGACAAGTAAATGTCCATTGGAAAACGCAGTGTCCATTGGATCCAATGCACAATTCAATGTCCAGTAGACAACGCAGTGTCCATTGGATCCAATGGATCCATTGGACAAATGGATTTTGGCTACCCCAATACCACCATCCACATGAGGTCCAACGGACAAGCAGTTGTCCAGTGGAACACAGCATTGTCCATTGGATCCATTGGACAAGTAAATATCCATTGGACAACGCAGTGTCCATTGGATCCAATGGACAATTCGATGTCCAGTGGACAACGCAGTGTCCATCGGATCCAAAGGATCCATTGGACAAATGGATTTGGCTACCCCAACACCACCATCCACATGAGGTCCAACAGACAAGCAGTTGTCCAGTAGAACACAGCATTGTCCATTGGATCCATTGGACAATTAAATGTCCAGTGGACAACGCAGTGTCCATTGGATCCAATGGACAATTCGATGTCCAGTGGAATGTTCATTTTGTCTATTGGACATTGTGTTTGGGTATTGGACATAAATCATATATTAACCATACTATATACTTATTTTAGGTCAAAGTATGCAAAGTCTTTAGCATAATTTGCTTTACATTATCCTTGCTTGCTGTGGTATTTGAAGGCCCCGATTGGAACCATTATTTGAACTATGGCTACTATGTTTGCAAGAATGGGGATTCTGGTAAGAATAAATCCAGTTTTCCACTAGACGAATTTGTTCGCGCGAAGCGACTTTTTCTATTGTCTATTTCGACTTTTTCTATTATTATGAACGCTTGGCTGGAACTAATTATCAATCTATTCAATTTTCACAATAGAAATGTCGGTTCGCACGAACAAATTGGCCTAGTGGATTTATGGTGAAGGAAAATTTCGAGTGTTGGAATACTTACATTTTAAGACCAAACCGGGACCAGTTGCGAAAAATGCAACTTCAAGGCCTTCCGGCTGGAATTGAACCCGCGACCCTGCGATGCTAGTGCAGTGCTCTGACCGCCGTTGCCGAGAGCCTAGTCACGAGTTATGTATATATGGTGATAATGCCGGGATAAGATTCTGGGTATATTATAGGTAATATTTGGTATTTGACTCGATCAAACTACATGTTGAAAGGATTTATTGTGAAGGAAAATTTCGAGTGTTGGAATACATACATTTTAAGACCAAACCGGGACCAGTTGCGAAAAATGCAACTTCAAGGCCTTCTTATATATATATATATATATATATATATATATAAATTTTTAATAAATATCTTAAAACTGAAACATCGCTACTCCGAGTTTCACGCCTCGTTTGTCGAGACGATCTTCAGGCGATTGAGTGAAGTTATGAAAATTCAGTTCGTTAATGGCGTGAAAACGTCGACTGTTTGCTGACGCAAGTTGATCGCGCGCGCGCGTTTGAACTTTCCCGCGCGAAATTTGTCTCGATGGCGGCACTTCGCAAAGATTTCGGACCTTCTATTCAGTGAATGCCGTTTGTCCGCTTTCATTAGACACAATTTCTCTTCAAGGCAAAGATGGCATCGTTTTCCTCCGGCTGAGTATGAGTTTGCACGCTTTAGAATGGACCACTTTACTGACTTTAGGGCAAACTCTTTCTCGCTTTCCTTCAGCTTCCACACGTATACTTCGAGAGTTCTGTATCTTTCGAGTATCTTACGTTCTTAAAAGACTTCTTGTGGTTGCCATGTCTCTCCTTGAAAGAAGTAGCTGTTATACCTACATATTCTTTCGTAATTCCTTCATCGGCTGTTGTAACTTCGGCTTTATAGACAACGTTCCGGACAAGGCAGTTTCCTTCAAGAGGGCATTCATTTGGGATCCGGCAGTTACAGCTTCGGGATTCTATGGGGGCTAAAGTTCTTGACAATACGCGGTTGTTGTGGCGAGATATGGCGCCCTTGACATTTTCCATGCAAGAGTAGCTAACTTTAATTGAGTTTCTGCTAAATATCTTGTGAAGTGGACTTGCTCTGGGGAAATGTTTATCGATGAGCTGCAGGAAGTTCCGCGCAATGTTCGTTCTGACAGTTTTACTATAAGGGGGGTTGAACCAGATGACATTTCGTAGGCGATTTCTCCTCGAAGATGGTGGGGTGGAATGATTGTTGCCAGAATATTGTAGTGAAACGTTATAGTTGCTACGGACGAGAGCACTTTCATAAAATGGTGCGGAACAATCAAAAGATGACTGATCGGATGAGAGGGTAGAAATGCGTTTGTTGATTGATGCTGGAATTTCCTTAATGACAGAAGGTGGATGGTTAGATTGGCTATTTACGTAAAGCGGGTCGTTGTTTGGTTTTCTGTACGGCGAGAATTTCCCATCTTGTAGATTTAGTGTATCATCCAGAAAGTTGACGGTTTGATGACTGACTTCTGCCGTTATCCTTAAACCAAGCTCATTAAAAATGGTGTGCAAATCTTTTCTAGCTTTGTCTGCTGACCTCGCACTCGTGCCCCTCAATAACGCTAATCCGTCGTCCCTGTATAGCCCTACGTTTTCTTTACCAAATTTATCTGCTAGCATTGTTAAGATAAAGAGACCGATAAGTTCGCATATCTCGGTACCGTCGTAGCTGCCCATGCATGGTGACGTCGAACAAAGATTCGTTGTTTCTTTTGACCCATGGTACATTACCGTTGAACAACAGACTGAGATTTACGAGCATGTTGAATGATAGCTATATGTTCATCTGGGATAGCAGTCAGAGTTTTCAGATAGTAGTCAGAGTAAAAATTTATATTGCTCTGCTGAATATTCACAGTATTGAGCACTCTCTTATCTACTACAAACAAAGAAATATTGTATATATATATATATATATATATATATATATATATATATATATATATATATATATATATATATATATATATATATATATATATATATATATATATATATATATATATAATATATATATATATATATATATATATATTTAAGAAATAGAAAACCTTTTCCGTGTTTCCATAGAGTTATAGAAACACGAGTGGAAGTTTGGGAGAACGAGAAATGGCAGTGGGAACACGATCCCGCAGGGCGTGTGTTTCCACGCTATTTCGAGTTCTCCCAAACTTTCACGAGTATGGCATATCTATATATAATCCATAACGTATGGGAACACGGGAAGATGTTTTATATTTCTTTTATAAAATAACACTGAGGAAATAAGTAATAAGACTCTTTTATTAAAATGATGAAAATATACATTCTCCTTACTCACGCTAGACAGCGTCGTCGGCTGTTCAAATGAACATAAACGCTCTTAACTGTGAAGAAAAGCATCCAATCTTCTCGTTTTTCTTGTTGGCTGACATAGAACATATTTATCGACATTTTAGCTCGTTGTGAGCAAAGGTTCGTCTTACAGTCCATTTTATAAAAATGGTGGGAAAAATCCATGTTTTCCATCGAGTTATAGAAACACGGCTTTCAGCCAATCAGCGCTTGTGTTTCTAATTTGTTTATATACATAATATATATATATATATATATATATATATATATATATATATATATATATATATATATATATATATATATATATATATATATATATATATATATATATATATATATATATATATATATATATATAAATATATATATATATATATATATATAAATATATATATATATATATATATTATATATTTATTAAGGTGTGGCTTACCAACCAACGACGATTTCCAGTGGAAGGATCCAGAATTGGATTCACAGTTACCTCCAGAATATGGAATGTAGATACGGAAGGAGAGGCAAACAACTTCTTTACTGGTCCTTTATTTATAAAAACGTTTCGGCATATTCAGCCTTCATCAGTTAAAAACTGATGAAGGCTGAATATGCCGAAACGTTTTTATAAATAAGGGACCAGTAAAGAAGTTGTTTGCCTCTCTTTCCGTATCTACATATATATATATATATATATATATATATATATATATATATATATATATATATATATAATATATATATATATATATATATATATATATATATATATATATATATATATATATATAAAAGTAGAGTGCTGCGTAGACAGTGTTTTGAATATATAGCAAAGTGAAAAGGTGGTAAACTGCCAAGAATTTAGTGACGAGATACTGACGTTTCGAGCGGAGCCCTTCATCAGAGTAAGACGAGATGAAATGAAATAAATGGGGCTTATATATATGCCAAAAGGGTGTCACAAGTAGAAAGTAGCCAATCAAATGCACGGGAGATAAACAAACTGATAATTAATGAGATGGGAAACGTTAGATCATTTGCTATTTTTAACAGTCGATCAGCAAGCAGACTGAGGGGGCGGGAGAAATGACAGGTCCAATATTCAAGGGGATTAGGCGATAATATTAGCATAAGAAACAAAAACTTGAAAAGGAATGAAAATGCATACGCGAATAATAAAAAATTAATAATAATAAAGGTTCCAAGCAAACTAAAATAACCAAAAACTTGTAGGAAATTAAATAAAAGAAAAACGTTCGTTTAGACCAAGAGGATGTGTGGTGCCAAGTTTAAAAATGAGACGCTTCTCTTGCCGCTTGCGGTTATCGTTGCCACCGGAGATGGGAAGGATGGCACAGACTTTCATGTCTGAAACCAAATGGTTGGAGCTGTTTGAAATGGCGGGCTACAGGTTTGTCACCATCATTGATCCTCACGGAACGAAGATGTTCAGCAAACCTGTCTGAAAGACGTCGCCCAGTTTCACCGATGTAGATTTTAGGGCATTTATCGCATGAAATGCAATAAATTATGTTGGTGGACGTGCATGAAAAAGCATGACGGATTGTGTGGTCGAATTTGGGGGCAGTAATAACTGTAGTGGGATTGAGAAAAGCGCATGTGTTACAGCGGGAACGGCCGCAAGAAAATGTTCCCGCTGGTGCCGAGGTATTTTGTTTAAGGGCACTATGTACTAAGGAGTCACGAATGTTTTTATTACGGCGAAAAGATACCAAAGGGTTTGTCGGTGAAAATGGCTGACGTCTCAGGATCATTTTGTAAAATGTGAAAATTCCGATTAATAATATTTTTAACTTTAAAATTGAAAGGATGAAATGTTAGAACTAAAGGAATTTTATTGTTTGAAACTCGTTCCAAAGATGGTTCAAGGGCGTCTAAACGGGGGACGAGAAAAGCTTTCTGAACGGCGAGGTCTAAAAGGTTGGTAGGGTAACCACGTTGGACAAAAAAAGATCTCATTTCCATTGATTTGACTTGAAAATCTTGGTCGTCGCTACATAAGCGGCGAAGACGCAAGAATTGAGAGTAAGGGATGGATTGCTTAGTATGGTTGGGATGAGAGGATGAAAATAGAAGATAACTATGGGAGTCAGTAGGCTTGTACGAGACCGACGTTTTCAGCGAATCACCATTAATCGAAATTAAAATATCAAGGAACGACACAGAGGTCTCGCTGATTTCCCACGTGAACTTCAGAGCAGGATGAAAATCATCAACAAAGTTGATGAACTGCTCTAAAAGGACACGTGAACACGACGCTGTTCCTACGGCAAGAGAAGCGTCTCATTTTTAAACTTGGCACCACACATCCTCTTGGTCTAAACGAACGTTTTTCTTTTATTTAATTTCCTACAAGTTTTTGGTTATTTTAGTTTGCTTGGAACCTTTATTATTATTAATTTTTTTATTATTCGCGTATGCATTTTCATTCCTTTTCAAGTTTTTGTTTCTTATGCTAATATTATCGCCTAATCCCCTTGAATATTGGACCTGTCATTTCTCCCGCCCCCTCAGTCTGCTTGCTGATCGACTGTTAAAAATAGCAAATGATCTAACGTTTCCCATCTCATTAATTATCAGTTTGTTTATCTCCCGTGCATTTGATTGGCTACTTTCTACTTGTGACACCCTTTTGGCATATATATAAGCCCCATTTATTTCATTTCATCTCGTCTTACTCTGATGAAGGGCTCCGCTCGAAACGTCAGTATCTCGTCACTAAATTCTTGGCAGTTTACCACCTTTTCACTTTGCTATATATTCAAAACACTGTCTACGCAGCACTCTACTTTTTTACTACTCTCGGATATTCTATATACCGCTGCGACATGCCTAACCTTAAGAAGTTTCGTCAAAGTCTCCGTCACGAAATGGTAAGTTATTTGCTTCCTTTTTTACCGTCGATCAGTAATCATGCTCTACGTTTGTTTGACCTTATTTTATCTAAAACCCGTTTTTCCAGTCACATTACTTTTATTAGTCGTTGTTTATATCGGGGGGTCATTCCCTACGGTTTTAGATCCTCTTTTGATTTATTGTCTTTTAATCTCCCCGCTATCGATCGTCGTTATTCCCATCACATATCAGCGGCTTGTTCGAGTCATTCCCGTCGTTTGATGCGTATCACTATTAAATCTATGTCCAGTAATTTACAACATACTGATGACTACATCTCGGGATGTAAGTCCTCTCTCTCCCAGGTCTGCCCACCTATTTTGTTTACCGCTATCGTTCAACAAATTCGCATGCTAAATTCCAGACTCTATGTTTTTCTTAAAGACGTTAAGGCGTCCAAATTGGCCAAATTACTGGGTCCTTCCCCGAATCCCTCCCAAAGCACTAGTTCCTCTAACGAAGTCACTCGTCTAGTTTTCACTATTCCCTCTGATTTGCCATTATCTGACCCCGAGAGATCTTTTCTTGCGAAAGGTCTCAAGTTTGTTCCCAACTCCGGGCCCATCGATCTATTTTCAGTTAAAGAGGATACCGAATCTTTCTTCCGCCGCATGCGCCTCAAAGCCTTTTTTCATGATAAGCCCACTTTCAATAGCAATAAGGATATTTTCGAAGAACTCAACCCCAAGAAGTCGTCTTGGTCTCCATCCGAAGGTGATTTTTCTTCCCTTGATCTTTTCGTAAGACAATGCCGCCATGACATTGATAAATTGCAACCTCCGCGCAGAAAACAAGTTCATAACCTTAACAAAGAAGAGCTTCTTGCTTTGAATTCATTACGATGCCGAAATGACGTTGTCATAAAACCTGCGGACAAAGGTGGCGCTGTAGTTGTCTGGAGAGCGGACTTGTATCGACAAGAGGCTCTTCGTCAACTCAGCGACACCATCTTTTATACTAAGTTGAATTCCGATCCCACTCAATCTCACCAAAAATCCGTCAAAACTACCATCAAGAATTTCATCCAAGCCGGTGAATTGCCTGCCTCTGCATCTAACCTTATACTAACAACCCCCAGAACGCCTGTCATATATTTCCTACCTAAAATCCATAAACCTAACAATCCTGGCAGGCCGATTGTTTCCGCTTGTAGTTGCCCCACCGAGCTCGTTTCCAGTTTTCTAGACAACGTTATGTATCCTTTGGTTAAGAAGTTGCCTTCTTATATCAAAGATACTAAACATGCCTTGCAAATTTTCGACCAGTTACGTTTCAGTAGTTCCGATAAATTTATTTTCACGATGGACGTCAAGTCCTTATACACCGTCATTCCCCATTGTGATGGCCTTGAAGCTCTGAAGTTTTTCTTTGATCAGCGCACTAATTTAGAACCCTCCACAACCACGTTACTCCGCTTAGCAGAACTAGTGCTTACCCTTAACAATTTTTCGTTTGATGGTGAACATTATCAACAAATAAGTGGTGTTGCGATGGGCACCAAAATGGGTCCAAGCTATGCTAATTTATTTGTTGGTTATGTTGAAAAACAGATCTTTGAACAATACACGGGTCCCTTGCCTGATTTTTTCGGAAGATTTATCGATGACTGTTTAGGAACAGCGTCGTGTTCACGTGTCCTTTTAGAGCAGTTCATCAACTTTGTTGATGATTTTCATCCTGCTCTGAAGTTCACGTGGGAAATCAGCGAGACCTCTGTGTCGTTCCTTGATATTTTAATTTCGATTAATGGTGATTCGCTGAAAACGTCGGTCTCGTACAAGCCTACTGACTCCCATAGTTATCTTCTATTTTCATCCTCTCATCCCAACCATACTAAGCAATCCATCCCTTACTCTCAATTCTTGCGTCTTCGCCGCTTATGTAGCGACGACCAAGATTTTCAAGTCAAATCAATGGAAATGAGATCTTTTTTTGTCCAACGTGGTTACCCTACCAACCTTTTAGACCTCGCCGTTCAGAAAGCTTTTCTCGTCCCCCGTTTAGACGCCCTTGAACCATCTTTGGAACGAGTTTCAAACAATAAAATTCCTTTAGTTCTAACATTTCATCCTTTCAATTTTAAAGTTAAAAATATTATTAATCGGAATTTTCACATTTTACAAAATGATCCTGAGACGTCAGCCATTTTCACCGACAACCCTTTGGTATCTTTTCGCCGTAATAAAAACATTCGTGACTCCTTAGTACATAGTGCCCTTAAACAAAATACCTCGGCACCAGCGGGAACATTTTCTTGCGGCCGTTCCCGCTGTAACACATGCGCTTTTCTCAATCCCACTACAGTTATTACTGCCCCAAATTCGACCACACAATCCGTCATGCTTTTTCATGCACGTCCACCAACATAATTTATTGCATTTCATGCGATAAATGCCCTAAAATCTACATCGGTGAAACTGGGCGACGTCTTTCAGACAGGTTTGCTGAACATCTTCGTTCCGTGAGGATCAATGATGGTGACAAACCTGTAGCCCGCCATTTCAACAGCTCCAACCATTTGGTTTCAGACATGAAAGTCTGTGCCATCCTTCCCATCTCCGGTGGCAACGATAACCGCAAGCGGCAAGAGAAGCGTCTCATTTTTAAACTTGGCACCACACATCCTCTTGGTCTAAACGAACGTTTTTCTTTTATTTAATTTCCTACAAGTTTTTGGTTATTTTAGTTTGCTTGGAACCTTTATTATTATTAATTTTTTATTATTCGCGTATGCATTTTCATTCCTTTTCAAGTTTTTGTTTCTTATGCTAATATTATCGCCTAATCCCCTTGAATATTGGACCTGTCATTTCTCCCGCCCCCTCAGTCTGCTTGCTGATCGACTGTTAAAAATAGCAAATGATCTAACGTTTCCCATCTCATTAATTATCAGTTTGTTTATCTCCCGTGCATTTGATTGGCTACTTTCTACTTGTGACACCCTTTTGGCATATATATAAGCCCCATTTATTTCATTTCATCTCGTCTTACTCTGATGAAGGGCTCCGCTCGAAACGTCAGTATCTCGTCACTAAATTCTTGGCAGTTTACCACCTTTTCACTTTGCTATATATATATATATATATATATATATATATTATATATATATATATATATATATATATATATATTATATATATATATATATATATATATATATATATATATATATATATAATAATAATAATAGACGTATTAGGAGCATTATACAATAGTCTCAATGCTCTTACAACAATATATTCTTAAATTTACTTATAAAACTTATTACAGTTTCATTATAAGATAAAGCCTACTACATATCATATATCATATTACCACTATGAACAAAAAAAACAAAAAACTATTAATTTTAAAAAAGAAAAGTCTTCACTGCTGACTTAAAATTACCCAACATATCAAAGCTTCTAATTTCCTCTGGTAATGAATTCCACTGTTTTGGTGCCGAAACCGAGAACGCTCTGTCTCCATGAGTCACCGTTTTGGATTTTGGCTCAAGTAGAAGATTACGGTCTGATGATCTCAAAGCACGAGTAGGTTTATATTTATTTAGCAAATCAGTAATATAAACAGGCGCCTGGCCATGCAAAGCCTTGAAAGTAATTATTAGTATCTTAAATACAATCCTTGATCTCACCGGCAACCAGTGAAGATTACGAAGCACAGGGGTGATATGCTCCGATTTTTTAACCCCCGTTACAAGTCTTGCAGCTGTATTTTGAATTCGTTGTAACTTGCTCATTTCAGCTTCTGGTAAGCCATATAGGATGCTATTACAGCTGTCAAGTTTTGATGTTATGAATGCATGCACCAACTTCTCACACTCCTTTTTACTCAAATATTTCCTGATCTTGCCGATATTTCTGATAGCAAAAGTGGCCGATTTACAGATGTTATTTACATGAGTATTTAATTTTAGATGTCTATCTACAGCAACACCGAGATCACGTGCAACCGGAGCCGGTTGGATTTTCACATCATTGACACATATTTCTGGCATTGGTTCACAATGCATAAAACGTGATGATAGATGGGACAATCTCGGTTTTACTTCGGATTGCATATAAGACCATTCATAGTACACCAGTTGGTGATGTCCTTAATACATAACTCAAGTTTAGCTAGAGCAGCAGGTCGATCACGTGGAGATTTTATAGGTATATACAGCTGTGTGTCATCAGCGTACATTATGCAATCAAGGCCATGGGCTTTGATCACATCTTCCAATGGCGCAAAGAAGAGTGAAAAGAGAAGTGGACCCAGTACAGAACCCTGAGGTACACCATATTGCAATGGTTTGTTTGAGGAATGCGTATTCTTCACCATAACTGACTGTACCCGATCAGAAAGGTATGAGTGATACCAGGCTAGTACAGTTCCACTAAACCCATAACGATGCTGAAGTCTCTCCAATAGAACGGTGTGGTCAATGGTGTCGAACGCAGATGATAAGTCCAACAGTACCAACACTACTTCCTGATTTTCATCAAGTGCATTAAGGATGTCATTGAAAACACGCAGAACTGCTGTCTCTGTGCTATGAAAGAGTCTATAAGCAGATTGCATTTTTGCAAGGAGGTTATTCTCAATAAGATAGTCTGTTGTCTGTCTAGCAGCAATCCGCTCTAATACTTTTGACAAGAAAGCCACGTTAGTAATAGGTCTATAGTTAGGGAATAGCTCTTTATCACTAGTAGGTTTTTTAATAGATGGGCAGATGAGACCTTTCTTAAGTGAAAGAGGAAATACTCCTGTGGACAAAGATGAATTGATAATGTCAGTAATTGGGGCAGCTAACACGTCAAGAGATTCCTTTAGCAGATGTGTAGGTATAGAATCTAAGGCACAGGACTTAGACGAGTACTGTTTGATAGTGTTACAGACAAAGCTTTCAGATACAGCAGTAAATTCACTGAGTGAGCTTTTACAACAAGGAGAGGCAACTGCTATAGATAGCTTTTTAACTGACTCATGCATATGTGTGCTTGTAAGTTTATCTCGAAGTAACTGAATCATAAAATAGTTAGAATGTTTTATAAAATAGTTAAAATAGTTAGAATGTTTTGAATGTTTTGAATAGTTAGAATGTTAGAATATTTGAATATATAAAATAGTTAGAATGTTTTCGTCACTACTCTGAGTTTCACGCGTAATGCGATCTTCAGGCAACTGACAGTTCAGCTTCAACTTGTCGTTAATATACTCGGCGGGTTAAAAATAGTTCTGATGACGTTGTTGTGTGTTGATCGTTGGCTGACGTTCGTTAATCGGTGATTGATTGTGGGACGACACTTCGCGAAAATTTCCGATCTTTTATTTAAAAGAGTTTTCTTGTCGGCCTTCATGATCATAAGTTTTTCCTCCAGGCAAAGGTTGCATCTTCGCGATCCATTTCGATAAGCCGCGGCGCGTCTAACAATTGACCATTTTACATTAAAATCGCGTTTTTTTCTTTTTAAGTTCCAGATGTGTTTTGACAGCTCCGTTTCATTTGCGTGCTTTTCGTTGCGGAATGATTTTAGATGGTTGCGATAACTCTGCTTGAAATCATTGGCTGTCATACCGATATATTTCTTCATATCTCCGTCGTCATGCGTTGTTACTTCGGCTTGATAAATTATGCTTTTCACTAAACAGTTTCCTGGGATTGGGCATTGATGGCTGTTACGTTGTCGGCAGTTGCATTTCTCTGTATTCGTGCGCGGGTTGTTTCTTTTCGTTAAGATGCGTTTATTATGTCTCTGGATTGTGCTCTGGATGTTTTCCATACAGCTATAGCTGACTTTCACTGTATTTCGGTTGAATAGGCTATGTAATTTGTTTGATTGAGGGAAATGTTTGTCAATAAGATTAAGAAAGTTTCGTCCTTTGTTCGTATTTACGTTCTTGCTGTAAGGGGGGTTGTACCAAGTGATATTTCAGTTCCTGTTTCGTCTGCGGTTAGTTGTCGTTGTGTTGTTTTCGTTTGTTTCGGCGTGATCGTTGTTTTTATAAGTGAGCGTCACGTCGAAGTTGCTGTGTTTGAGGGCATTTTCGTATAGGTTGGTGCAGCTGTATTAAAGGTTTCCTGATCAGAAGATAGTTTAGAAATTCTGTCAGCTATTGAGTTGGGAAGTTGTTTTAGGATAGAAGGTGGGTGGTTGGATTGGTGGTGAATGTATAGTGGCTCGTTGTTCGGTTTCCGGTATGGTTTGAATGTGCCGTTTGTCAGGTCGAATGTCACGTCAAGAAAATTTACGGTTTTTAAGTTAGTTTGTGCAGTAATTTTTAGCCCGAAATATCTTAAGATGCTGGTGAGATCTTTCCTTGCCTTGTCTGCTAATCTGCCTGAACACGTGTTGAGAAGAGCGAGGCCGTCGTCTCTATAGAGCCCAATATTCTTCCCGAATCGCTTTTCTAGTGCGCTTAGTACGAAGAGACCTACGAGTTCGCAGATTTCCGCTCCGTCATAGCTGCCCATAGTGACGTCGAAATTACTCTCACTATCTTTCTTTACCCATGCTTTACCATTGTTAAATAACACCGATTTTCGGCAGTGTTTTATCACTTTGACATGTTCATCTGTGATGGGAGTGATTTCTTGGGCCGAAGAAATCGCGTTGTCCAGTAGTTCTTCAGTGATTGATGGGTAGAATTCTACTATGTCAAATGATAGAAACGAGTGTTTGTCCTTGTTTTCGATGATTTTATAAACGCTCTACCTCTAATGGTATCGAGCACACTTGAACCATCCGCTAGCTATATAGCTTTGTAATATATAAATATATATATATATATATATATATATATATATATATATATATATATATATATATATATATATATATATATATATATATATATATATATATATATATATATATATATATATATATATATATATATATATATATATATATATATAAATATATATATATATATATATATATATATATATATATATATATATATATATATATATATATTATATATATATATATATTATATATATATATATATATATATATATGACGAGATATATATATATATATATATATGATATACATATATGACGAGATACATATATGACGAGATATATATATATATATATATATATATATATATATATATATACATATATATTATATATATATATATATATAAAGTAGAGTGCTGCGAAGACAGTGTTTTGAATAAACTGCCAAGAATTTAGTGACGAGATACTGACGTTTTGAGCGGAGCCCTTCATCAGAGTAAGACGAGCTGAAATGAAATAAATAGGGCTTATATATATATGCCAAAAGGGTGTCACAAGTAGAAAGTAGCCAATCAAATGCACGGGAGATAAACAAACTAATAATTAATGAAATGTGAAACGTTAGAAACAACGACTAATAAAAGTAATATGACTGGAAAAACGGGTTTTAGATAAAATAAGGTCAAACAAACGTAGAGCATGATTACTGATCGACGATTAAAAAGGAAGCAAATAACTTACCATTTCGTGACGGAGACTTTGGCGAAACTTCTTAAGGTTAGGCATGTCGCAGCGGTATATAGAATATCCGAGAGTAGTAAAAAAGTGCCTACAAGTTTTTGGTTATTTTAGTTTGCTTGGAACCTTTATTATTATATATATTTTTTTATTATTCGCGTATGCACTTTCATTCCTTTTCAAGTTTTTGTTTCTTAAGCTAATATTATCGCCTAATCCCCTTGAATATTGGACCTGTCATTTCTCTCCCATCTCATTAATTATTAGTTTGTTTATCTTGGCTACTTTCTACTTGTGACACCCTTCTGGCATATATATATAAGCCCTATTTATTTCATTTCATCTTGTCTTACTATGATGAAGGGCTCCGCTCGAGACGTCAGTATCTCGTCACTAAATTCTTGGGAAGTTTACCACCTTTTCACTTTGCAATATATATATATATATATATATATATATATATATATATATATATATATATATATATATATATAAAAGTAGAGTGCTGCGTAGACAGTGTTTTGAATATATAGCAAAGTGAAAAGGTGGTAAAACTGCCAAGAATTTAGTGACGAGATACATATATGATCTTACTCTGATGAAGGGCTCCGCTCGAAACGTCAGTATCTCGTCACTAAATTCTTGGCAGTTTACCACCTTTTCACTTTGCTATATATATATATATATATATATATATATATATATATATATATATATATATATATATACATATATATCCGTACCTCGCACTGGAATCTACATGCCAACTAGAACTATATAATACAATACAATACAATACAATACAATTTTATTGATCCCTTTTTGAAAAGAAAAGCTATTTACAGATAATTTTAAATTTGTAGGAATACTGGCCACCAGAAATAACCTCAATGTTAAAAATACCTAGAGGCCAGTCAGAGGCGTTATAATATTAAAGAATAAATACTGCTAACTCTGAATCAAAGCTGCGTTACTTGTAGTCTGCGGCACTAAATCGTCATGCGCTCTGGTTGGGGATAGAGTTTAGGTTTGCACCTACAATAATCCTGTTATATTACTGTCCATGCATGCACGATTTCTATTCACCTATAACTGAAGATGGAAAATCAAAGATTAAATACAGAACTTGATAATAAACCGCTTACCAAAACGAGTTAGCAAAACGTATTTAGACAATAACAAATGGCGATAACACTTTTCAAAGCCTCTTGTTGTTTCCTTAAGGTAACCTTTTGTTTACCAACATTTCGTTTGAATGCTTTGCGAAACAAGTTCATTATATTCATTTACATTATAATATCCATTAAATATCCATGAACTACCTGGGCTCAGCACCTCAAACAATCCTGTTAGTTTATTGTCCATGGATGCATGCATGACTTCTTTTCACTATCTTTTACTGAAGATGGAAAATCAAAGACCGAAGGCATAACTTAATAAATCAAAAGCTACATTTTGTTTACCAACTTTTATTCATCGATATAAACGAGTAGCACAATTCTAACGGAAAGGCACGACCGACGAACTATATAGAGGTAGAGTATTGGGAACAAGAATGTTAAAAAGACTTTTTCATTGTAGATCTCAAACGTAAGCCTGCGTTTCGTGGTGCAGACCGCAAGGAACTCAGACTCTAGGACGATACGAACTCTAACTTTGACTCTCTGCACCCTCAGTTTCACTCTAACTCTCACTCTTTCTTTCATTCTCATTCACGCTTTCATACACTCTCCCTTTCATTTCTCTGCACTATCACTGTCACTCGCCCTCTCACTGTGTGCACTTTCACTCAATTTCACTCTCACTCATTCCCTAACTCACTCACCCTCACTCACTCACTCATGCACTCACTCGCGCAATCACTCACACACTCATTCAATCAATCAATCACTCAATCTTTTACTAACTTACTCTCTCTCTCTCTTTCACTCTGATCCTCACTCTAACTCTCTGAACTCTCACATTCACTTTCACTCTCACATTCACTTTCACTCTCACTTTGACTGATCTTTCTTTCACTCTTACTCTGACTCGAAATCTGATTCTAAATCTTAGTCTCACATTGACTTTGACTCTCTCACTCTCACTCTTAACTTTGAATTCTGTGTCCCCTAACCCTAACCCTAACCTAACTCTAACCTCTCTTTTACAGCGACGTGCACCAAAACTACAAACCTATCAAGTTTATTTGGCTCAATCACCGTTGCTGCAATCATAGCCACACTTCTCTGTATCAGTAACATTCTCATCTGCAACTGGTTGCTATTCCGGGTAAGAATTCCTTGATTCAACATCATCTAACATTCCATCGATAAATATCTGGAAATGCATGATGCCGTGTTAAAGAGTAAAGTATGAAATAACCCCATCAATACACAATATACAATATATAAGGTAGGAATAAGATATAGACGGTGATATAGTATTGTGCTCCCTTGATTTCGCTGTTAAAACAGTCTGCGCGAGTCGTAACTACCTCCGTGTTTCCTTTTCTTGGCGACCAAGTGCATGGTTTGCATCGCTCGATCGTTGGCGTCGGCGCGCTACTTTACACCTTGAATTATGTAGTATGCGAATTATGATTACATCATATAATATAGTTATATGTTATTATTAACATACTAGAAATACGTACGCAACAACCCTTCGCCCGCTTTCTGTTTGAAACTTTTATAGTGTAGTTGCTTACAGTAGCTATTTTACTTAAAATATTAGGTAGTACCCCATTCATTTGCCAAACTGAATAGATTTTCAGTGGACAATATCTCTGAGAGCTTTGTGTTGTCTGAATTTAATTATTTCATAGGACATCAAACTAAATAACTAAATAGCCCAAACTTTTTAATCAGTTTTGGTTCAGTTCCTGCACTGAACAGAATACTGCTGTTTCTACCATCAATCACCAAGAAAGAAATTACTTGTCTCACACTATTGATGATTCATGAAATAATCAATTCAGTAATTAGTATAAACATACATCAAAGACTGTTGAAGGAAGAAAGTGCATCTTTATCATACAATGTTCCCCTTTAAAAAATTAAATTCGTTAAAATGTGTAGGGGGTGTATATAGTGCAAATTGGGTTTACTAATATTCTTGGTGTAGATAGATTATGCACAGCAAGTTGATAAAGTAGTAATATTATTTTTTTAATGTGTAAGAGCCTGGACCGAGCAATTAGCCAATCAGAAAGCGTATAACATTTGAATTGACCAATCAGAGCACGATCCAGTTTGTTTTCAGGGGGTGTCGAATTTTTAAGGTGCGGTCACCCTGTATAAAGCGACCACTTTCTAGCACGACCAGTAAAAATCAGCGGGGATACGACCCTGATAGATGTATATGTACGTGTAATGTCTATAATTATACATATATATGAGTGCGAGTGTGTGTATATCGTGTAAAATCACGTGATTGATTAAGAGAGAATCTCATCAAGGTCATCCAAGGTGAAGACACACACACTTACATATATATATATATATATATATATGTAAATGCGAAAAATGCAACTTCAAGGCCTTCCGGCTGGAATGAACCCGCGACCATGCGATGCTAGTGCAGTGTAGCTAGCGCAGTCTGTATATACAGAACTCGTGACTAGGCTCTCGGCAACGGCTTCCGTAGCTCAGTGGTCAGAGCACTGCACTAGCATCGCAGGGTCGCGGGTTCAATTCCAGCCGGAAGGCCTTGAAGTTGCATTTTTCGCAACTGGTCCCGGTTTGGTCTTAAAATGTATGTATTCCAACACTCGAAATTTTCCTTCACCATAAATCATTTCAACATGTAGTTTGATCGAGTGAAATGCCAAATATTACCTATAATATAACCAGAATCTTATCCCGGCATTACCACCATATATACAGAACTCGTGACTAGGCTCTCGGCAACGGCTTCCGTAGCTCAGTGGTCAGAGCACTGCACTAGCATCGCAGGGTCGCGGGTTCAATTCCAGCCGGAAGGCCTTGAAGTTGCATTTTGCGCAACTGGACCCGGTTTGGTCTTAAAATGTATGTATTCCAACACTCGAAATTTTCCTTCACCATGAATCCTTTATATATATATATATATATATATATATATATATATATATATATATATATATATATATATATATATATATATATATATCTTACTCTGATGAATATATCTTACTCTGATGAAGGGCTCCGCTCGAAACGTCAGTATCTCGTCACTAAATTCTTGGCAGTTTACCACCTTTTCACTTTGCTATATATATATATATATATATATTTATATATATATATATATATATATATATATATATATATATATGTATATGTATATATAGTACAATATCTACAGACAAGTGTTTCCACAGCTCATCAGTGTAGCTTGGTACAATCTAGGTATGGACATGAGCACTAATTATACACAAGCGATTGCCGGTGACAACCGCTTGTGGTACAAACAGCGGTCATGCGCACAATATATATATATATATATATATATATATATATATATATATATATATATATATATATATATATATATATATATATATATATATATATATATTTGTATTGAACAAATTATACGTGTATTGAACAATACACGGGTCCCTTGCCTGATTTTTTTCGGCAGATTTATCGATGACTGTTTAGGAACAGCGTCGTGTTCACGTGTCCTTTTAGCGCAGTTCATCAACTTTGTTGATGATTTTCATCCTGCTCTGAAGTTCACGTGGGAAATCAGCGAGACCTCTGTGTCGTTCCTTGATATTTTAATTTCGATTAATGGTGATTCGCTGAAAACGTCAGTCTCGTACAAGCCTACTGACTCCCATAGTTATCTTCTATTTTCATCCTCTCATCCCAACCACACTAAGCAATCCATCCCTTACTCTCAATTCTTGCGTCTTCGCCGCTTATGTAGGGACGACCAAGATTTTCAAGCCAAATCAATGTAAATGAGATCTTTTTTTGTCCAACGTGGTTACCCTACCAACCTTTTAGACCTCGCCGTTCAGAAAGCTTTTCTCGTCCCCCGTTTAGACGTCATGCTTTTTCATGCACGTCCACCAAAATAATTTATTGCATTTCTTGCAATAAATGCCCTAAAATCTACATCGGTGAAACTGGGCGACGCCTTTCAGACAGGTTTGTTGAACATCTTTGTTCCGTGAGGATCAATGATGGTGACAAACCTGTAGCCCGCCATTTCAACAGCTCTAACCATTTGGTTTCAGACATGAAAGTCTGTGCCATCCTTCCCATCTCCGGTTGCAACGATAACCGCAAGCGGCAAGAGAAGCGTCTCATTTTTAAACTTGGCACCACACGGCTTTCTTTTTCACGAACGTTTTTCTTTTATTTAATTTCCTATTAGTTTTTTGTTATTTTAGTTTGCTTGGAACTTTTTATTATTAGCTTATGCACTTTCATTCCTTTTCAAGTCTTTGTTTCTATTATTATCGCCTAATCCCCTTGAATATTGGACCTGTCATTTCTCCCACCCCCTCAGTCTGCTTATTGATCGACTGTAAAAATAGCTAATGATTTAACTTTTCCCATCTCATTAATTATTAGTTAGTTTATTTCCCGTGCATTTGATTGGCTACTTTCTAACTGTGACACCCTTTTGGCATTTATATAAGCCCTATTTATTTTATTTCATCTCGTCTTACTCTGATGAAGGGCTCCGCTCGAAACGTCAGTATCTCGTCACTAAATTCTTGGCAGTTTACCACCTTTTCACTTTGCTATATATATATATATATATATATATATATATATATATATATATATATATATATATATATATATATATATATATATATATTATATATATATATATATATATATATATATTTATTATAGACATGAAATACATATATATATACCATCGTAGCTCGACATGATAAAATACTGATTGTATAATAGAAACGTAATAGTGTTGTTACTCTTTATACATACATGCATTCACATCCATGCTTCCATTTTAGTTTGTAGTGATTGTTTTTTGCTTGACTTTTTTCAAAGGATGACGATGATTTTAAAAACTTTTCCAGAAAAATAAATTCATTTTTATTTGTTGTGAAAATATAGTTAATCGTTCGAAAAAAAATTCAAAAAAAATAAAACAGATTTTTGTGTGAAAAAAATTCACACTTGTGGACTTCCGGTATGGAGGTGTTACTCGTCCGACATCTTGACCACAAATGAGCGCTTCTACTGTATGGGGTATATTAAATTTCTCTTTTTTTAAATTAAAACAAATTTTTTTAGAATTTTTTTTGAAAACATTGCGCTTGCTTAGGAACAGTATAAATTTGAGAGTTTTCTTACACATTACATTCATTTTGCTCCTGCTGTATACTGTGTATGTGCTCGCTTGAAAGTTGTACTCTAAGTGCGAGGCGCTTGAACCCTCCAATGAGCTGTAGTATTTCTTACTAACCAGCATTGGTGCGCATTCAACCCGCAGTACTCTTGTAAATCGTGACTGGTTTAGACGTTTATTTGTCTGGTCCTCAATAGGATGTCAGGTCGCCAGATTGATCGGTTGCTTGTTATACGTCAGGGAATTTGAATGTTAGCATGTGGTGAGAGAGCTAGCTAAAGCAACACAGTTTCACAGGTGTTATTATGTTATTTGTGTTATTTTTTGGACATATTTTTGTGTAAAAAACCACAAGAACTTCCGGTACGGAGATGTTACCCGCTTGACATCTTGAGCACAGATGAACTTTCTACTGACATATTAAATTTCACACATGTAATCATTCTGGAAATTGTTTTGGAATATACAGCCGAACGGTAAACATCTCATTTTTTGTTTTTTTATTCCAAAAAATGTCAGGTATTATATTCAATGAGCATACCTGTGAACATCCTCAATATGGACGTAGGACACTTCAAGACGAATGTCCAAGGTCAAAGATATATTTTACGCAAATGTTAACCATATCCAAATAATCCAGAACAACCATGCCCATGGACTATAACTTACCGTGGAAGTTTTAAACTAACGTTGGAATTGTAGATTATTGAAAAAATATTGTAGTTGATTATCAACAATATATTATAACAAGTTATCGTACTAATATGATCAAATTTTTGGATCAAGTAATCCTTCTGTAAATCTTGAAATTTATGGATAATTATGTCTTTTATGCTTATTTAAGCTTTTTTATTGTAGTTTTTAAGCTATTTTATGTTTTATAAGCTTTTTTTTACCCTATTTTACGTTTATTTATGCTTTTTAGGAAACAAGTTAGTATATATTTAAACTTTTTATAAATTATTATATATTTATTTTATTATTTTTGGGAAACAAGATAGCATATAACAAGCGGTTTTTTAGAGTATCATTTTCACATTTTAACTCCTTTGAGAATTTCATTGAAATTAGCTAATAAAAGACCAAAGGAGTAAGATAATGAACATGAAAAAGAGATCGATATTAAAGCGATACTGAAAACCGTGTATTTTATACAACATTTTCGTAATTGTTATATTGGATTATTATTTGCTCTCTGTGACTTATGTGACTATTACTTTGGTGGAATTGTCGCATATACGGAAATTGGTCGGCCGGAAATTGGTCAGCCCATGTTTTCGTCCGTAATGGTTATGGTAGTTACGCTTGTGTCGAAAAAATGAAAAATGAAGAAGAAACAAAGAAGAAGAAAAAACAAGAAATTAATGAATGCAAGGATTGGTTAATTGTAACAGATAAACAACAATATATAATACCCGTAGTTCATTCACAACGAAAATATTTTATTCGTAGGATAAAAAAAATTATGTGGTTACGAGAAAATAGAGGTAATTCCATTCCAAAATTTACTGAAATCTGTTTTTCATTTAAATGATTATCATGCAGATAAATTTTTATCGATATTCCAACAGATATTTATCCAAGATATGATCTTTACCAATTTATTTCTATTACTATTAATGATCCTCAATATACTAATGCAAATCCTAAACCCATTGGATATGGAGGTTCTTATCTTTGTAATTTTATACGTAAGCTTAATCAATGTTTTGATAGAGAATTTATATATATTTGTGTTTATCTGTAATTTTTTTATCCATTTTATTTGAGTGCAACTTTTTATTATCTTTATGATTTGGACCTTTTTAAAAAAATATTTGTTTTATTTTCTATTGTGAAAATCACAATCCTATAGCAATGAACGTGGGGTTTTAATTATAACCTCGATAACCTTACTATCTTATAGAGTCCCCTATCTTATCTTGTTATAAAAACTGTCGTAAATACTCTTATTGGTTTAGAAGTTTTTATAAAACAGCTATGAATATTAAAATAAGTTTATTTTAAATTAGTTTACAATATTATCCTCCGTATTTGGATATATTACATAATTATGATATAAAGGTGATGATTAGATCAGATATTGATAGGTCAAATGCTTTTATTATTAAGAGCACTATAGAAACATATGAAATAGAGTATGAAGATCCTGTTAGTCTAATACAAAGTATATATTGAAAATTTGTATTTAGATTAATTTACAAAATTCAAACATTATAAGATACAACATGGAAAACCAAGTGGTTTTTCGGGGAACAATAATGTTTTTCTGCGAGAATTTCTAAAGTCTAAAATTGTTTGACGTACAAACAATTTTATATATTCTGCAATAACATTATTAATTTCGTTATTTTTAAAATAGTATATGATTAAAGCGTAATATGGTAATATTTGTCCAATTTCACGTATTTGCATTGAATCATATATATCAATCATATGATCTTTTGTCTTTATGAATAAAATGATATGGTTTTTAGTTTATTGTGATGAGTGGCGAAAATTCACACGATATATATATAAAGTCAGTCAGTCAGTGACCGATATGTTAACGGGGGGTGGCGACATTATTTCGTAGTATTTTTGATACTTTAATTTACTTAATTTGTGAGTGGAAAAGTGAATCTAAAGTTCCTGGACAATGAGGGCAAACAGTTAAGTGAGTTATCAATGGTTTTTTACGTGTATCAAGGTGTAATGCAGTTAGATTTCGATATCTTGAATATTTCATAATATGTCTGGAATATAAGTTGTATCCCCCGGGTTTTTTGTTAACATGTTACTGCGGCCACTGCGCACGCGCGAGCTGAAATTTTGATATTAACAACATGGCCGGCAAGGAGCGAGTGATAATATTTGCTCTGGAAACAGAGATTTTGTGGATTTATAGTATTAAATATGGTGTAGGAGAAAGGATTCGTTGTCTGTTAGGGGAAGACGAGCCTGGATATAAAATAAAGTTCTGAAATTCAGGATATTTCTGCCACGTTGTCATGAGTCAATATGTCAGGTAAGCACAGCATTTTGTCTTCCAAGTCTCTGTTTAATATAATGCCTAATGGAACACAATAGACACAGAATAACCTGCGAGATTATTTTGGTAGAAATTAGACACCAGCACTCTTGTAAAGCGTATTATTTATTTACTTCGTGTTAATTTTATCAGCAATTTTATCAGCATTGAAATTTTTATTGTATATTCTTAGGCTTAATAGAAATATATGTAGATATGTTTTTGGGCATGAAGGTTGCGGGTTCGATTCCCGTTTGCGGCTCAGAAACATTTTCTGAGTTTGCGTTAAAAGCTTGAGTAGCAAACAATTTACTATATTAAATCACTGTTAGTTGATTTATTCCTGTTGTTGAAAGTTTCAACTTGAAACATAATGTAAAATTTCCTCTACTGTATAGACCTCTTTCATAATGGCGGCAAGTTCAAATATTCTTTTATATGCATGCAAATTAGCCATACTGGCCTCGTTTACAAACCAAAGATTCTTTGGAATTTATACAGACACACGAACGAGGTAAGAAAGTCTAATTTAAATGAATATAAAAGAACATTTAATTTGAATAAAGACATGCCTTGTTCCTTTGTTAATACTAAGTTAATAACAGCAATCAACATACTTTACATGCGTTTTGAATGACAGAATCGTCATTTTCAATCTTGTTCTTGTTCTTCTATTGTTTTCATGATAGTAAGACTCTCTTTTAGATTGTTCATTGTCCGACTCGTACATGATTTAGTGCTTAATTTACTAAATTTGTTCATTTTTTGCTGCTTTTCAAAATTTCCTATCATTGTTCGGCTTCTTCCTTTGTAAAGAAAATGGTTGACAAAATCCATAATCCGGATTGGTCCTTTACCGGGAAATAACGGACCGGCACATGACGTGTCTCAGCCAATCATTTAATCTGAAGTAGCTTGTGCCATATATATAATAATAACTACTTAATGACCAAGAGTGAGGTCTTTATGGTAAAATATCTAACCAAGATCTTCCTGTAGTGCCCGAGCACTAGCGGCAAAGGTTTGGTATTTTATTTTACCGAACAGTCGAGGTTATTAAGTAGTCCAGTATATGGCACTTTTTATTATGATATGAAATCAATGTTGTATTTCTTGGTCTTCAGACTTTGCTTCCTTTAACGTTGTCAAAACACCGGACTAGCATTATTTTCTATTGTTTCTTTCTTGTCTGGATACTAAAATTTACTTTTATGATGTTTGTTCATCATCGTTTATTTAATTATTTTCATCATTTTGAGCCAATAACTCTCTTATTAGGATATTGTGTTCGTTCCCGATAATCACAGCATTAGGCGTGAAATGTTATCCATAAACATAGTTGGCATAATGTTCTGTCCAACTTATCACCTTTATCAACCTTGTCATTACAATAATAAAGATCAATAATTGTTTTTCTAACAAACAGTATATTAACTATTAATAATACTGCAGCTTTATAAGCAAGCAATCTAAAATCCTGCACAGCATTAAACTTGTGTCATCGGCAATATGCTACTGTTTTATTTAATATGATACATAATGCCATAAAACTTTGCACTGTCCTTGGGACCTAGTTAAAGTAATCCTCTCTGTCCTCAATACATTTCCATATACTTTCTTCCATATTTTCATTGATATGTATTTCAAAACGATCAAGTTCTTTTACCATAATATTCCAAACATCCATTTTTGTTTTTTTATTGATCAAAGAAAAATAATGATTTTTTAGCACAAAAAAACTCCCTATATATATACACTTAAATTATTCTTTTTATTTATAAATTTTTCGGCTTTTAAATTATCCTGACTAATTTTTTTAGTTTTTTCTTCCTTACTAATATCAAATATATAACGTTTTTCCATAAAGTCACTGATAGTTTTATAACGCCATGTCATATATTATTTGTTTATGTAAAGCTTATCAGCATATAAACCCTCTAATGCACGAAATTTTTCATGTTGATGACAAACAATGTCTTGATTATAATTAGAATAGATTATTACCCGTTTTTCTTCATGAGCACACCACTGTTCTTATCGCGTTTCATATAAATTAAAGATCGTTTATAACATTTTTTCTTTAGTGGCGGTTCGTCGTCATTTTCTTCTTCAGCAACGGGGGGTAGTGGTGGTGGTGATGGGATAGGGGATAATGTTGGAACGACGGTGTTTGTTATTTGATCTACCATTTGCAATAAATTGTTATTTTGTCGAGAAAAAGTTGGAAGAGGAGCTGCTGGTGTGATTATTTCATTGCATAGCTGTGTTAATAAGGGTAGCGGAGAACTCGGAGGTGGTAGTGGTGGTGTAGGAGAAGGAACAAAATTAAAGAAATCAATCGGCATATATAGTATGTAGTTGATTTCGTGTTGTGGTAGAGGATGCGGTGGCGTTATGGGTTCATAGGTAGGTGGTGTCGGAGGTAGTGGAGGTGAAGCGATAGCAGGACTATGCTTTGCTTGACGTTGCGGTGAAGCGACAGGAGGAGGAGGACTATACACTTTACTTGACGTTGAGGTGAAGCGATAGTTTTTCTTTTCCCGATGCTGTTGTGACGATGATCGAATTTCCCGTAAAATATCCGCAGGACTACGATGATCTGACTCTTCGTCTGACAAAACCAACCCCAATTTATCCATGATTTGTTGATACTCATATCGCTGCTGTAACATTGTGGGAATATATTTTCCTTTAGTTTTCATTGTGGCAATAGCTTTTCCTTTATTTGTAAATTTTTTAGTCTGCGTCACTCGAGATTTAAAATCAAGTTTTTTATAATAATTGGGTATAAAAATGTAGCTATATCATTGGTTGTTATATTTAAAAGATAATTGCAAGTGTTACCGTATAAGGTAATCATTATGGAATAACCTTGACTACCCTAATAAAAATATGTAGAGAATGCTTTGTATTATTTTAAAGTTTAAGTTTGACCTTGGCTTGCCTTCCTACAAAGTTGTTTGTAAGTTCCCTCAAGTTGTTTGTTATCTTTAAGGTTTTTTTTGAGAGATTGGTCTTCCAGTTCTTTCTAAAAAATATTGTGGAATATTTTGATGAATATAATAAAGATTTTAGTCTTTTACCCTATATATAAATTGAACAATATTATACTCTTTTCAGTACTCATTTAAGTATGGGCAGAAATCAATGAAATTTTTTATAAATATTATATGAATAACTATGAGATGTATAAACACTGACAAGATATTCATTTAATAATAGGGACTTTAAGATCTACGACGGCAACCTAGGACGGCGACGGCAGTAAAAGCAATACAAATTTTAGCATTTGAATGAAACCACGGTCGATTGACTAGCGTATTTGACACTCCAAGCTTCAATATTCCTAAAACGATTATAGTGTCTGTGTTTAAGTCAGTCTTGAGTCACATCTCTCATCTCTCCGCGAGTTACCGTCGTCCTAAAGACGTGAAAATGCTCTCAGTGGCGTTGTAAACAGAACGAGAACGGCGTTGAAATTACTCTTGGGAATAAAAAATATTCTTATTGTTTCGCATGAAGATTCTTTTGTTTGAACGACGTCCCCGTCCTAGGCTGCCGTCGTAGATCTTAAAGTCCCTGATGGTCGAGTGTACAAAAACCCGCATTAAATATCGTGTTGTAGGTGTTAAATATCGTTTGAGGTCTGAGAGGATTGGGCAACGAAGTATGGAATTAAATATGTGTTTACATTTATACCCTGGGATGTAAGTTTTTTGGTTGGAAACTCTGTACGATTTCTTACTGATCGTTGTTTAGTAGAAAACGAATTGCTTTAAAGATTTTCCTTCATTCTGTATGATGGCTGTGTGCTATAAGGAACAACCTCTGTTCAGTGAATTAGAGGATAATGAGGATAATGTGGAGTAACAAGGAACAACCTATGTTCTGTAAATTGAAAGATTAAGCTCAAATTTTTTCACAGCTCAAAAAACACATGCTCGGGGAGTATATTCACTTTATTGATGGAAGCACAACCTATACTGGTGAAGATACAGAGTCAAGCGAAAGAAATTGAATTGATACCGTTTAAAACACTATGTAATCAACGAACACTGCGTTTAATTGCTTCTAGACCAATTCGAGAGGCAGAACAAATATTTGTACAAATGTATGAATTATACTTTAAAGACGAAAGTAATGAATGTTATTACAAGATACGCTTTGATCCATCATAAAGAGATAAATTGGGTTAAAATTTCCGTCTTAACGATCACTATATATTTGTTGTCATTTAATTTCTTATAAGCATCATGGTAACATCTCCACCAATATGTATAACAGAAAATGAAATAAAACTTACAGGTGTTAAAATGTTTAAAGCTCATTTTCTATTTCGTGTTTGCAAAGATTCTATTTTTTTATGCTGCTGATTTTATGAAACAAAATAGTATTGGGTTTGGTGACCAACGTCGGGGATTAATATTAAAATTATATATATTAAATTATAATTAAAATTATATATAGATTATATATATATATATATATATATATATATATATATATATATATATATATATATATATTATATATATATATATATATATATATATATATATATATATATATATATATATATATATATATACATATATATATAGTGAAAGTGGTCTTACCTCAAAATGATAAAAGCCGCAACTGTCAGTTTCACGCAAGGCGATCTTCAGGCGAAGATTCTTCGCCTGAAGATCGCCTTGCGTGAAACTGACAGTTGCGGCTTTTATCATTTTGAGGTAAGACCACTTTCACTATATATTCGCTCTACCTTTATGGTATTGAGCACTTTCAACGTTCCGTGAACAACATCACATTCATTTTAGTATATATATATATATATATATATATCGGAATAAAAAATATTAATATCATAATCAATATAGGGTTTATCAGCCTCGCCCCATTTTTTATCACTTGATAAATATGTTCCAATAAATTTAATATTTTGAATCAAAATGAAATCTTCATTTTGCAGGTGAATTATAAGCCAAATCAGTAAAATGGTTCTTTTTTAAAGAAATTTCTTTCTGGATCAATAAGCAATTAATTATTTGCAAAATATTTTGTTGAGCTATGTGCAGCCCATGATCCATGGCCATCATGAAATACAGTTTTTTAACTTAAAGAATAGACCATCCCAATGCTTCTTGATATTCTTCACAAATATTATTCTCAATTGTTATATCAATACTACGAATTATTTTTCGTTAGTTCCATTCCAATTTCCTTTGTATTTTATATTCTAATGTATCAAATGGGATGGATCAGCTTTATTATTATTAGATGTTAATGAATAAGCAGTAACAAAACCGGGAGTTGTAGTATTTATACTAATTTTAAAGTTATTATTAACTAAAGAAGTAAGTATTACGCCATCCAGCCAAGATACTTCTCGAAAACCATATTTTTGAGTATGAAGATTTTTTTGAGTATGAAGAATTTAAGCAATTGTACGTTAATAATCACGGTCGTGTTAAACTATAGAAACTGAGACAGAGGCATTGGTTGTAATGAATTGTGGCAAAAAGAGATAGTAAGAAAGTAGTTGGACCGGGAGGAGGGTGTCCTATCCGGCGGCCTGAAATGGGGATCGCCCATTTCAGAGAGACATTGACGAAGTCTGAGGGGTGCTCAGCCCTTGTAGGTCAAAAAATGCCTTAGCCCATCCAAATCCTTCACGTGGGTGAAGTGTATGTCACCACTTCCTTGTGGATGTCACCACTTTGTGTGGATGTCACCACTTCCTGCCACTCATTAAATTATAATTAAATCTTAAACTTGTTTAAAGTTATTTACAACAATTACTTCTATGATATTTAAATATGCGAATTGTTATTACAAAAGGGATGTGGTGGGTGGGAGTCTTTTTTTGCATGATAAAGCCAAAACCGTTCACTTTGAATAATTTTTTTCTGATTTATTTTACATATTTGCGTTCCAAAAAATAATATAACAATATAACAATTAGACCAATTGCTTTCTTTTTTGTGAACAAATTTATTTATAAAATAAACCTACATAGTGTTTCTATAATTATTTTAATTTTTTTAAAGCTTCTCTCTCCAGTAATATAGTTACAAAAATTAGGATTTTTGTAATATACGCAAATCTTTACAAATTTAAAACGCAACAAAGTACGTCTCATTTTTGAAAAATATATACTTTTCAATCGTTTTTGCGTAAATTTTCGTAAATTTTAAAACCTTTTATGTTTCTGAAAGTAAAAAAAAGGAATTTCTTTAAGATTTTTAAAAAAATTTATTGATTTAAAAATTTCTGCCAATTTGTTTTACTTAATCTCAAAGACATAAGGGTAATTAGTAAACTTGTAGAGTATCACTTTAATTATAAAAGTAATATGTTTGTTCAAATTTATTGAATAACCACCTGAGAGAAAAAGCATGTGATTTTATAGTTTTTTACTTCATAGTCTCAATTCATTGAAAGAAAGATTTTTACCATTTCTTTCAACGAAATGTTTGAAAAAGTGATTATATAATATACATATATATATATATATATATATATATATATATATATATATATATATATAATACTAATTACCCTTTATAAGATTATGTAAAAAAATTAACCGAAATTTTTCATCGGAGAATCGCTTTAAAAATATATATATTATTAAGCAGAGTAAGCATGCAGTGCTCATTATCCAATTGACCTAATTTACGAAACAGGCATTCTGCAAATAAAATACACTCAAACAAACTACAGTGATACTCTAAAGATGTTGCTGCCCTATTGTGATAAAAACAATTTCTGTCATTAAGATTATAAAAGGTAATTAAATGTTCATATTTATCAATCCCGAAATGTTCAAGATATACACATGTTATTTTTGGTTTTAATAATTTTAAATAAGACTCTTTAGTATAAATACGTGAGGTGATTATAGAAATCGCGTGCGCTGATTGGTCGAGCTACCTCGGATTATTTCTCGATAATCACCTCCAGCGTTTTTTCAACATGGCCGCCAGCTGATAGAAGAAGAAACAGAGAAACTATAGCAATTTTAAGGAAAACGCTGTTCCTAAAAGTAGGAAAATATGTATTTATACTAAAACAATTATTCACCTCAGGCTCAGTGAATATCGGTGAATAAATACCTCGACTTCGTCTCGGTTTTTATTCACCGATATTCACCTCGCCTTCGGCGAATAATTGTTAATTAAAAGCAAAACGGAATAAAAAACATATTCTACCTAGAAGTTGTTTTTGATTAAAATAATTTTTATTTAAAGTGCCTATAACGTCTGTGGGGATTTAACATATTTTTAATCTATGGATTCTCCTGAGATAAATTGTAATATATCTTGTCAGTTGAAAATTTCATCTTCATAGACTTTTTTGCTGTTAAAGTTGACGGAAATGACGTCAAATCGGGCATCTGTAAAGAGGTTTTCATATAGGCACTTTAAATAAAATAGCACGTGACAACGAAATTGATGGTGGACCCATGAGCGGTCCTTTTTTGTCAGTTCATTAAAATCTTTTAGATTTTTGACGTAGCATTGGTAAGATCGGTGTTGCTTTGATTGTAGATCGACGATACAAACTTCTCGATAACTAGGTCTTTGACCCTTAAACTGGTAACATTCACAATCGATAATATGAGTTATTTTGTTAAAAAAAATAAACGTTTATCCTCGGGTATCTCGTCTTTAATTTTTGTAAAAGCACAATCATATTTACCGTTGAGGAGGTCTTCTTCCTTCATTTGGTTGAGGTCTTTAGGAGGTGGTGGTACATATTCATCAAAATCAAATTCTTCTTCATTAATCTTCTTCTGGCTTCCTTCTTCCTTCTTTCCAAATGTATACGGTTTCTCCAACTATTTCGACATACGTTGAACTCTTTCCATTTCTTATTTTCTTTGGTTTTTCTCTTAAGTCTTTACTCTCTCTTTCTCAGGTAGTTATTAAATAATTTCGAACAAAAAATTTTTTTCGAACGATTCACTATAGTTTCACAACAACAAAAAAGAATTTTTTTAATTTTTTTTTATCTGGAAACATTTTTAACATCATCCTTTGAAAAAAGTCAAGTTAAAAAAACCATCACTACAAACTACAATGGAATTAGAATGGATGTGAATGTGTGTATGTATAAAGAGTAACAAAACTACTACTTTTCTATTATACAATCAGTATTTTATCATGTGGAGGTATATATGTATTTTATGTCTATAATAAATAAATAAATATATATAAATATATATATATATACATATATATATATATATATATATATATATATATATATATATATATATATATATATATATATATATATATATATATATATATATATATATATATATATATATATATATATATATATATATATATATATATATATATATATATATATATATATAAATATATATATATATATATATATATATATATATATATATATATATATATATATATATATATATATATATATATATATATATATATATATTTATATATATTATATATAATATATATATATATATATATATATATATATATAATATATATATATATATATATATATATATATATATATATATATATATATATATATATATATATATATATATATATATATATATATATATATATATATATATATATATATACGTGTATAGGTTTTGGTCTACGAAATGCAAAGAGTGCTCAACAACATATAGTTAGAGCAAATAATAGATTTTCGCTTACCTCAAAACTGGTCTGCTACAACTTGTTTCATCTTTAAAAGAATCTTCAGGCAGATTCTGACCTGAAGATTCTTTTACAGATGAAACAAGTTGTAGCAGACCAGTTTTGAGGTAAGCGAAAATCTATATATATATATATATATATATATATATATATATATATATATATATATATATATATATATATATATATATTTATATATATTTATTTATTTATATATATATATATATATAGGAAAGTGTTTTTAGTTTGACAACGAAAGAAGAAGTAAATAACCATTCATTTCAGTTTGCTTATCGCGCTAACGTTTTCACTTTATTAAGCTCTTCAGGTGCATATGACATATGAGTGGTTTTCCTAGTATTTATATACATTATTGAGTATCAATATCATGCATTACTTCATTACATTCCTAAGAAAGTAATTTTACTCTAACTATAATTTAGGAATGCGTTTGTATTATTATGATAATGCTATTGTTCTCTATTGTTTTGTCGGCATGTTTTGCCGCCGTATGACATCATCGTTGGTTAAGATCCTAGTGATTTGAATTTAAGTCTGGTTGTAGAAAATTTATAATATCCTGTTCTTTAGATTCTCTAAATAGTCGGTTCGTGTTCTGACATCGATAGATCGGCATTATTTTGAATTCTCCATTGTTACATCTTGTTAGATGTTCGCTCACCGCTAAATGTCTATATCTCTCTTGATTGATATGTTCTCTGTGCAGCGTAACTCTTTTCCGCAAATGTTCTGTTTGGCCGATGTAAAAACTGTGACATTTAACGCAAATTATAACGTAAATAATATGTCTTGCTTTGCCATCGCGGACTTGATTTCCCACCTTTTTCCGTTTTTAAAAATTATGCTGTTACCAGTAATTAGGACATCACACGTACCACATCTTGCTTCTTCACATTTGGTTACAGTTTTCAAATTTGGAATTTCTGTTAGGAATTCTGCTTGCGTGAGATATGTCTTTAAGTTTTTTGGTTGACGTCTGCTTACTATAAATTGAGAAATTTAAGTATTTCTTTAATTTTTCCAACGATCTGCGGATTTTTTGGATTGTGCGTTATAATTAGTGGTAGCGCCATTTTGTTTTCAGTTGTTTTCTTTGTTTGTCGTATAGTTCCGCCGTCGTTAGTGATTTCGCTTTCTCAATGCCGTTTAAAATAACGTTTTTGGGGTAATTCTGTGTTTTTAAAAATCCTTCGAGTTCATGTAGTCTTTGATATTAAACTTCTGGTTTCGAGACGATACAACAATTTCTCCTTGCGAGGGAATATGGAATGTTTTGTTTAATGTTTCTCGGATGGTAGGAATTGAAGTTAAGGTATTGGTGCGTATCTGTCTTCTTATAGAAAATATCTGTGTGAAGTTTTCTTCCTTCTGTAAAAATTAATACGTCCAAAAATGGTATTTTAACATTGTCTTTCTCCATTGTAAATTGGAAGTTCATGGCCAGAAATGACGGACATTCGTATTGCGCGTGCGCGAAATATTTCACCTTGTGATGGAGTCATATTTGTAACGTTTATATATGGCGTAATTATAAATTCGCCAAATTAAATAGCTTCTAAGTTAGTTTCAAAGTTTGCCGCAATCGAAACAGAATGAACAAGGTGATCTGAATGCGTCTCAACAACACAAATGTTTGTTAGCCTTCAAACTCGCCGTACTTTTTAAACATTAATTTTTCAAGCGTCGCCCTTATAGTTTGAATAGGACTATTACAAGGACTCACAGTTATTGCGTTGTTTTACATTCCGTGGGCAACAATTTTTAGTTGCCGCAATCGTTTCTCATTAACAAATGATTGCTTGATATTATTTGTTACGTTAGGTTGAAATATTCGAAATAACGGCCGTACTTTTTCGTTTTGAATCTTCAAAACATAGGACATTTCCAACCGGGAAAACAACGTGTCATCTTACTTTACCTTCAAACACACGGCTTTCCTTCGCTGATATAACCCGCAGCATTGTTCAAAGTTTACTATGGTTTGGATAAGAATACTTAGTGAAAACGTAGCTTTCCAATGCTATCGGTGTCTTTGGGATGACAAGGTATAACACCAGCGTAATTACTTAGCTAACACATTAGACGAGCATGCTTGGAAGTCAGATTTGAGCCTTTGAGAAGACGCGTGACATTTGAGATGAATAAATTAAACGCATGATCGATGGGTCGTAATATGATCCACGGGGATACGGAGGGTTAAATGGGGTTTTAAGCATAATGCTGCTACACAAATAGCGCAGGCTCAATGTCCACAATTTCTGGCCATGATTATGTAGGCTGTTTAATAGATCGGCGTGGAATATGTTTAGGTCTGCTTCTGATCTCTTCCAAAACAGAAAACAATCATCCAGGAATCGCTTGAAAATTTTAGTAAACTCTTCTATATCCTGGTTACCAAATGTTTCTGCATACTTGCGGTACATTTGTGTTTCGACAAAACCCATGACCAATGTCGCGTACGTTGGCGCCATCTTTGTGCCCATTGCTGTCCCTTGTTGTCAAAATGGAAACTGTTTTCTTTTAGTACAAGTGAAATGGCTTCTAAAATAAATTCCTTGGAAAAGGGACGAGGTAAAGAGGTTGCATAATTGTCTATCGAGTATTCTATAGCAGTTAGTCTTGGATCGTGGGGAATACTCGTGTACAAACTAACAACGTCGAATGACACAAGAAGTGTGTTTTCATCAATTTCGTCTGGTAAATCTTTGAGAACATCTATGTCGTCTCTGATGAAGCTAGGAACATGCTTGCACAATGGTTTAAGGATTATTTCTATGTAGTTACTAAGTCTATGCGTCGGTGATAACGGTCCAGCAACAGTGGGTATGAGACCCACTCAAGTCACACACAAGTCTGCAGGGGCTGGTAGTTTTATATATTCCAAATTTTGTTCTTTGATAGCCTGGTTAATGGATTGTGATTTGTGTATTTTAGGTAATCCATACAAATTCGATGTTTTCTAAATAAATTTATGAATATATTCTTTCTCTGCTTTCGTTGTTTCGTGTTCAAATTTGTTTAAAAATTTCCCGATTTTTCTCATAATTTAATCATCTTTGTTTCCGTCATGAAGTAGAATATAATTGTCAGTATCAGATAGGAGTTCCTCTATTTTGTTTCTGTAGAACATTTTATCCATAATTATTGTTGCACCACCTTTGTCTGCTTCCTTTATAATAATACTGTCGTCGTTTTTGAGGTCTTGTAAAGCATTTCTTTCGTCCATTGATAAGTTGTTTTTTGTGCCTTTTGGTAATTCCGTTTGTTCTGGATAATTGGATATGGTATCAATGACCATATCTACAATCAGTGACATTGAAATGTGGGACACATGGTTTGTGATTAAAATTTTTTACATAATTGTAAAATTCTTGCATAAACCCCCCTCCCCCCGTTTCAATGTTGCATTTTCGTGCCAAACTATAGTCGCAAATGAAGTAAGGCAGATAACCACTTCGAATTATGGTCTTACAACATTGAAAAGGGGGTGGGGGGACTTACATTCCAGTTTGAGTCAGTTGTCCCACCAAATTTGTCACTGATTGTCTGAGAAATTCGGGACGCAGTTGATGCACTTCAACTACGTATAACTTTGGAAGTAAGCATGGTAAACCTGTCAAATTTTCAGCACAAGTTAAATGTTAATAGCAGTATTATATGGTGCCAATTAAGCAACGTGATATAATTACATGACGTCACAATACTTTCATGTTCAGTATTGTTCAATATGCCGATCATGAAGCAAACTCAGCACTTAACTGCCGAGCAGCGAGCTTTAGCTCTCCTAATGAGGAAAGAATTGAATTATTCGTATCGAAAGATTGCGTCGAAAACAAATATGTCAAAAACAAGTGTTGAACGAATTGTTAAACAAGACGATGTAAGATATAAAATTGTCAAAAAGGCTAAGTCTTATCCTGGCAGGCGTAGGGCGTTATCAGAACGAGATGAGCGAAAACTGAAGAGAGCAATCATGCAACTAAGGGAAAATACTCCAAATTTCACAGTAATGGAAGTTGTGCAGCGCAGCGGTATTTCAAGAACTTTAGTGTCTTACAGAACATTTGTTCGCTATATAAAACAGCTAGGATACGGTTACCTTCAAAGTCGTAAGAAAGGAGTTCTGACTACTAAATACTTCAAAATACGTCGCATGTTTGCTCGGACCATGGCAAGCAAACCAGCTGATTATTGGACAGACAATGTTGCATTTTACTTGGACGGTGTTTCTTTCATTTACAAGAGCAATCCCATGAGTGATGTGTTAAAGCCAAGAGGTCGTGTTTGGCGAAAAAGGGGCGAGGGTCTACTTGTAACAACAAAAGGAAGCAAAGAGCTCGCTGGTGGAAAACGACTACATTTAATTGTTGCCATGGCATACGGAAAAGGTGTCATTTGCGCAGAACCATATGAAAAAATGGATGGACCATACTTTGCGCGTTTTGTTCGCCGTCACTTTCCTACGCTCTTTGAAATAACAGAGAACCAAGGTAGTGTTCCAAAATTATTTCTAATGGACAATGACCCATCACAAACTTCAGCTGTTGCAAAGAAAGCCATGCATTCTGTTGGTGCTACTATGCAAGTTATCCCAGCCAGATCTCCAGATATAAACCCCATAGAAAATTTATTCCACGTTGTGCGTAAAAACATTGAATCAGAAATATTGCAACGAAATATATTATATCAATCATGGGAGGAGTTTGTTCAAAGAGTTAAATTTCATGTATGGTCTGTTTCCCAAGAATATGTTAATAAGACAATAGCAAGTATGCCAAATAGAATTAACGAGATTATTAGGTTAAAGGGCCGGCGTGTACAAAATACTAATATATTTATTACGAAATTGTAACGTAAATAGTTCTTATTTTACTGTGCTTTGCTATTTGTTGGTTTGTACTAACATCTTTCCCCTGTGCTCAGTTACCCTATTTGTTGCAATATAAAATGCCCGAATAAACGTTTACGTCTCACGTGTGTCCCTTATTCGAGATCGCCGCTTACTTGAAGGTAGCGGTTTCGCGTTGCATATACGGCTGGTTTTGATAATATCGATCAATGGCGTATGTTTTACCTGCTCCGGCTATATATAAATATTTTTTAAGTAAACGCCGAACCAAGTGGTTATTTGAGACCGACGTTTATTCGAACAAATATGGTATATATTTTATTACAAAAGGCTTTGCATAAATAGAGTGAAAATGTTACTTTAACTTGCATTTATTAAGCTTGTGAACATTGAAAAAACATCTGCAGATAACATTTGACAACATATATCCATTTACCACCAGAATCTCTGAAAGTTACTGCCATTTTGCACGGGTAACCACGAGTCACCACGGGTAACCATGCAATATTAAATATATTTATATAGTAATCTCTTTATATAAATAAATATGGTTACCCGTGGTAACTCGTGGTTACTCGTGTTTGTTTTACGTAATATGTTGGTCTTGCCATGGTTACTCGTTGGTTACTCGTAAACTAAGTAATTTTAACTCACAATATATTTAAGTCAACGTTATAATTTCCACTGAAATTCAGTACATTTTATTTAATTTTTCGGTTTATTTAAATATTGTAATCATCAAGGATTAGACGAGCGAAGCACGCTGCGCAAGGTGCAAGTTCCCTTTGCTCTTCCTGCGAAATCTGTCTATTAAAGTTAAATATTTTCCAACGAACAGCCATCATTTCTGTCTCCCTCTCGTCTACTATCCCGCCTTTAACAAAAATTAACTGATGCTTGCTTGTGCTGAATATTGGCGTATCTTTATCAAACTCAATATCGTGGGCAAAGTGCGATTTTGGTGCAGGCAAATGGACCAACTGACCCTCAAGCATTAATAACAAATCATGCCACGCGATTATCTGAGGTGACCAACGAAAGTCGTTTAGGAAAACAACCTCTGCGTTTTCAGCTCCCACCCAGGCGAAACTTGTTGATGCGGGGTTAGTGAAAGACTTGAAAATCTTGTTGAGAGGATTTAACAAAAATGTTTTGCCACAGTTCGCTGGGCCCGTCAACATAATATTTCTAAATTTACCACGGCCTTTAACTAAAAGTTCCTTCACACAGTTTGAAAAATTCTCAACAGCAATACTGTTATTTGCCAGTAATTGCAATGCACAGCTATGCCATTCTTCTTTTGTAATGCATATGCATTCCCCGTGACGTGCCTCGTTAAGAAGTTCAATGCGGGTTTTACTTTGTCTAATATGCGCTTCCTGTGCTGATTGCATCTCCCAAGCCGTTGCGATCACTTCACTGACAACTTTTTTACCGCGGTTGACAACAAACTCAGCTAAATCGATCTTTCCTTCTTCGCGTTGTCGATTAGACAAAGCCAGAAGTTCAGTCCGATTACGCAAGCCTTTACTTAAAACAATCTCAGCGACCTCAAATGCACTTAAACGCTTTCGCTTCTTTCCTTGTTTCTTCCCATCGCTTTTGTCTCGTGATTCATCACCATCCGAACCATCCAAAAGCTCCACCACTTGTTCCGGCATAGTTGTATCGTGGCGCTTTTTGATTCTGTGACTACAAGTGGCCTCGCTTGCTCTCATTGTCGATGGTTCTTTGCTATTTATCAAATCTGGATGTCCTTCGCTTTCGATTGGGGTACTGTCTTCTTTCGTCACATATTTCCATGCCGTGTAATAGTTAGAATGCACTCTAGAGAAATGAACGGATATACCATATTTTTCAGCGAGAAACTTTTTTGCGCCCAACCATCGTTGGTTTTTACTAAGCTTTAAACACATGTGATAGTGCACTCCTGATTTCTTATGGTTTTCCTGTGAGCAACACCAGTGTAGAATTGTTGCAGATCCCCTGTCAAATGATTTCGAAACTGCCTCGGCGAACGCATAACGCGTAGGAAATTTGTACGTATTAGCCTGGCTATAGGTAACCAAATACACCTTGCGAATTTCTCTATTGCCCAACTCGCGGTTTTTATCTGAGCCAGACGAAGAAGTGCTGCTTTCATACCCTTCAATGAGACCCATCAATTATTTAATCGTTAATTCTATTTTGTATTTTTGTGGAAGCATACACAGCATGTGATTTCAAAAAATTTGTGTCCTATATATATAGGAATAAAGAACAAAGGAAACAAACACAAAAGAATACAAGAACAAAGGGAAAACAACGAACAAAGGAAAAGTGTTTTAGCCGTTGAAGGCTTGAGCACAATACCGAGATATAAAACCGCGCGCTTTTTAAAAACATTGCACGCACGTTTTTATGGACAAGTGCGTGAGATCTCAGATCTGAGTAGTAGTGATTTTGAGTGGTTTAATACTCATATGATTCATAATTGTATATTTGATTGGATTATTTGATCTCACAAGAATTCCCAGAGAACCAATTATAACTGGAATAAGTCAAGGGTTGTGATTTGACCACTCAAAATCTACTACTCAGATCTGAGTAGCTCATCGGGGGATCGACAAGCTATCGTGCTAGTTTTCACAGACTGTATTACAGGTGTATATTCAGGCTGCACACAGGCCACTGATGACCCTACAGGCCTAGTGGTGGTAGGGCAAATTTTCAGTGTCTTAAGGCAGCTACTCATTAGTAAAGGAATTTTATCCTTTAGGTAGGGTATAGTCATTTGACTAGACACTCATTTGCCACAAAAGATAATTTAGGATCTATTGTGGCTTAAATGCTTAGGTGTAGCCCATACCAACTTTTATACGGATGTACGGTATGAGATATCACAGAGCTTTTAAAGTGCCTATCCAGCCTGTGTGCATTTTACAAATTTATGATCTTTGGATTCTCGTGATTCTGGAGTGATTCTGCAATGAAATACAGCGAAAGTTTGGCTTTGAACTTTAAACAGCCTGTTTACTAGACAAAATTCACTCAATTCATAAACATTCAATGTTGAATAACGCCGCAAAATATTACATGTCCCTGTGTTGACGTCACTTCCTATGAACTTTAGCAGGGGGAAAATGCATGAAGATGCAATTTTCGAATAACAAGATATATTACATTTATTTTTGGTATAACCCAATGATTACGAATATGTAAAATCCCCACAGGCTGGATAGGCACTTTAACCCTTCTACTAAATGGCATCTTCCAGAGCTAATTAGGACATGAATGTCATGTACACAATATGCAAAAATGTAATACAGAACACATTAGATACTAACCAATTACAAAGATGAATTTCACACGGTATAAAGCAGAATGTCTTTATTTTCTTTTTTCTGTCATGTACGACGATCAGAGGAACTTCTTCCCAAATAAGGCATACTTGTTTGGCTATCTCATATGGGACTGTTGAATTAAGTCAAGGATATCCTGAAATCAATATTATATGTTAGTAAATAAATGCTTTAAATGTCAATTTTCAAAATGTTAAGAATTGTATTATGTTGAGTAAGTTTAATCATGGACGGTAACTCAAGCATTGTGCATGCTGTGCACCATTGTATGAAATTTCTGTGAGCATTATTCTTGAGACAACTTCAATAATAATAATAATAATAATTTCTATAGTGCTAATTCGCTATAGCCCATAATATGGTAGTAACCTAAGGGGTCATCCATAATTATCAACATTTTCACAAGCGTACAGAGCATACGCTGGGGGTGGGGGGTTAATGACCAATGTACGCTTTTTAAAATGTCGATAATGGCTTTCATTGAATGCACAGCAGTACTTCCACTTGCAGCGATTTTGGCAAGAAAATTATCCTTCAAAAAAGAAAACTGGATCGTGGTGGAAGCACTACTTCATTATCACAACAATGGCGACCGACAATAGCTCACTCGACCATGAAATAGAAACACTACGTAAATTCTTGGTGAAGAGAGCAGACATTGTGCATAAGGTTCAATATATTAAAGTCCTAAAATATTAAAAATAAAAATTATATATAAGCTGCTGCCCTATTAAGCTTTGTGGAATATAATTTGTCGAGGTTAATAAATGTTCACATTTGCCAGAAAAGATAAACAATAAAAAGTTGTTTATGGAGATTAGGTAGGAACTAAAACAATCAGACATACCGTATAATCCATAATTCACTATATACAGGAACTGAGTGGCGTTCGGTTCTTGCCCATTGTAATATGCAATTTATATAACTCAAATTGTGATTACACTTACACCTGGCATATGACATACATTTAACTGCTCATATTTTGTTCAATAATAACTCAGGGCATTATCTGAGAGAAAATAACACTCATCCTAGAGTGAGATGCTGATGATGCAGTAAATGTATTATAGTATATGAACACACATGTATGAAGTAACTACAAACTGTGCAATATGCCAATAATATTTTCTTGATGTCATCTCATTCATTTTGTAAATCAATAAAATCATACACAACAGACTTGTATGGACCAGTAGAAACTTACGGTGGCTCACAAGGGACACCTTTCAAATAAAAAATACACACACAAACAAAACAAAAATACACACACAAATAAAACAATACACACAAATAAAAAATATACACACAAATAAAAAATACACACAAATAAAAAGAAATACACGCACAAATAAAAAGAAAATCACGCACAAATAAAAAGAAATACACACACAAATAAAGAAAATACACACAAATAAAAAGAAATACACACACAAATAAAAAGAAATACACACAAATAAAAAGAAATACACACAAATAAAAAGAAATACACACAAATAAAAATAAATACACACACAAATAAAAATAAATACACACACAAATAAAAAGAAATACACACAAATTAAAAGTAATACACACACAAATAAAAACACTACACAAACAAAACAAAACAAAACAAAAATACACACAAATAAAAAGAACGCACAAATAAAAAAAGCTGAAACTATGCGCGCGCATGACGTCAGATAAAAGCGCGCCCGCGGCTCAAATAGTCAGCGGATCGAAGTTAATGTTGTTTATTTATTTATTTATTATGCTTCGCCAACTCTATAGTTACATAATGAAAGTGGCAGGGTTGCCGCAACAGCATACGCCAATTATTGCGGTCCCAGAATTAATTAAATTAAAGTAAAAATTAAATAGTTTTAAGAATGTTCCTGTTCAAGAGTTTCTACTTGTTATATAGACGCAGCAGCGTTGGATACCAATTAGACTGCGAACAGAATTGCATTTTGGGCAAATCGATTTCCATGTTCGCGGATCTTCTGGGTCATAATACTCCAATGCTCTGATGTAATATTGCAGGAGGTTGCATTTAAAGTTTGATAACGTAAGTTCCTTCAACCGAATTTCGTTCGGGAGGACATTCCACGTCCTGCATGTTCGTGTGAAGAAAAATCGCTGGAAAGTTAGTGTTCTACATTTTCGTGGACGAAATTGTAGAAGATCGGGGCTCGATCAGGTTCTAGTTGTCCTCTTTGGTATGTATGGAGTAGGTACGATTTCAGGGTTGATTTTAGCCAGGCCATTCACAGTTTTGAAAAAGAAGATCAAATCGAGGTATTCGTGCCAGTATGTTACCGGAAGTAGATTTAGTGATTGCAAGCGTTATTTATAAGTTGTCAAAGTGCGAAATGGGAGGCTCATTATTATCTTTGTTGCTCGTCGTTGAACTGATTCGGTTCGTCTAATCAATTCTACAGATTGTGGGGACCATACTTGGGTTGCATAACCGAGATGTGGACGGACGATCGATAGGTAGAGGGTGCGACGGACGCAATGGTCAGTGATCTCTTTCAATGACCGACGTACAAAACCTAACATCTTGTTTGCCTTAGTAATTTGGACAAGGATCGATCCTTGTGGTGCGCCAGATGTTACGGGGAGTGTAGATGATGGCAAATGTGAGATGTAGCTCCGGGTATGGTGACACGCTGCCTACGCTCCAACAAGTACGAACCAGTTGTCAGCTGATGCATGTCTGATGAGCACCGCACAGGTGACGAAATGGGGCACCTTCAATGGCCTTTCCACCGCAACTTGAACAAAACATGAATAATTCAAAAGAACTAACAACTCCTTTACTCCGCCATTAACGACGCGCTAAAATCAGTGTGCTCGGTCCGCTGACCAGTTGATCCGCGTGCTCGCTTTTATGTGACGTCGTGCGCGCGCATAGTTTCATCTTTTTTTATTTGTGTGTATTTCTTTTTATTTGTGTGTATTTCTTTTTATTTGTGTGTGTATTTCTTTTTATTTGTGTGTATTTCTTTTTATTTGTGTGTGTATTTCTTTTTATTTGTGTGTATTTCTTTTTATTTGTGTGTGTGTTTCTTTTTATTTGTGTGTATTTTCTTTATTTGTGTGTGTAATTCTTTTTATTTGTGCGTGATTTTCTTTTTATTTGTGTGTGTATTTCTTTTTATTTGTGTGTATTTTTTATTTGTGTGTATATTTTTTGTTTGTGTGTATTGTTTTTATTTGTGTGTGTATTTTTGTTTTGTTTGTGTGTGTATTTTTTATTTGAAAGGTCTCCCTTGTGAGCCACCGTAGTAACTAGAAGCAGTATGGCTTGCATGAGAAAAACAAACTTACCAATTGAATTGGCAATATTGCGAACTTTGATATAAATAATTTCAAACTATGTTAAGCTGATAGTAAAGCCTTCGCTAAAATCGAATATGGAAAAATATAACAACTATCTACTAATGTACGTCAAAATTGATTCAAACCAAATTGTCAGCCTATCATAAAGGTGACATAACTCAATTATTAACCTCTGAAATAACCATCCAATTATTTGATTACAATACGTATGAAAACAAACAATCGAATAAGAACAAGGAATAAATAAATGCGCATTATTAAACAGCTTATTTATAATAGCTAGTTGCTGACAGCCTGACTCGGACTCAAATGATACAAATATAAAATGATTCGAATGTGACTTACAGACGTACCTTCAAAATTCTGACGACAATCTTCGTCTACAGCCCATAATTCGGAAAGCAACGAGTCCTTTTGAAAACCATCACAAAATACAGCCAAGAAATTCAAATTAAATATCGAAATATAACGATTAAACACCAAGAAACTCCAAGTTCGCGTTCAAACATTTCGAAATGGCCGCGTGGTTATGAATTATGATATCCCATCATCCTATTCATCGGAGCATCGTGGGGGGCGGGCGGACCTCGTACCAGGGTCTTATCTCCGCTCCCGGTTGCTTGCAGCTTTGTTCGCTTTATGTTCGCATTAAAATTGTTATTTGGTTATATTGTATTAATTATTAAACCCAAATTTTATGAAAATATAAAAATGCTAGTTTAACAAAAATCAAGTGACTGCAAATCAAATTTAATGTGCCATGCTAGCAGTTTTGTAAAAACACTTCGGTTCTTAGTGTTAGGACTAACTTACACTGTGTTATTTTAGATTAATTAAATCCGTCCAGTCCGTTCTGCGCATGTGTGATATTTCAAACGTGCGGGACTCCATATGTCAACAAACTTCAACGGAATAGATTTTCGACAGTTCGAAAGGGAGTATTCGTCAAGGTGGCGAAGGCGCGAGTGGTAGTTAAACATATTATCCACGAAGCCATTTAACACGGTGAATGGTGGTTTCTACATTGCACCCAGATGTAATATCCACAAAACCTGAGATGTATATACATATGCCCCCGCCAAGATGGAAGACCTGAAAATTCACTTTTACTTTAATTTAAAACATTTCAATCTGTACATTGTGCTGTGTGAACAAATATGGGCATTGTAATTTCATACATTTTTATCAATATTATTGTAATATATCAAATCAGAAGTTGTAATAATCATTGTGTGAATACTTTTTCCAGTGACAATGATGAAATGGTGATTATAATGGTTGTCCAATGACCACTACCTGTCAGAGTTTCCATATAACCAATAATAAATTTGTTAAACTAAACAATTTAGAATGCAACCAATTTAAAATGGTTATTTGTATATGGTCAGGTAGTTTTTACACAACCAAATAAATAATGGGAAATTCGACCTATTTAATTCGGTCGTAACCTACAATTTGGTTATTTTGTTCACATGCACTGTGACCAATTAACAATTGGTTTAAATAACCACTTTATATATGGTTGTAACCAATCCGTTTGGTTATTTCAACCGTTTTGAATTGGTTGCAGCCAATTGAAACGGTTGTTTTTACAGTGTAGTAAAATGAAAAGTATTTTGGACGAAACAACACTAATAATTAGCCGACGTCAACCAAAAAACCTCAAACGCCATCTTACGAAAGCGCACTTTTCTTCACAACAAAATACACCAGTTGTTAAGAAGTGTGAAGAACCGAGATGCGGAACATGCGATTATTTAATTACCGGAAAGAACATTACGCTAAAAAACGGGAAAATCTGGAACATTAGATCAAATATGGATTGTAAAGCAAGAAACGTTGTATACATCATCATATGCACCAAATGCAGCAGTTTTTATATCGGACAAACAGAAAATCTCCGAAAGAGAGTGACGCTGCATAAGAGCAAATTCGCCATAAACAATACAGACACCTGGCCGTTAGTGATCACCTAGCGAAATGTAATAACGGATATTTCAATATAATCCCAATTTACCAGTGCAAAGATTCAAATAGACTCATTATGGAATCGAAAGAAAAAGAGATTATT